>JAQGAH010000421.1:0-39903 GCA_034696885.1 Lepidocyrtus paradoxus | reverse complement strand
TCCAGACAGACAGACAGACAGACTGCCCAGACGATCTTAGTAACTTGCGTTTCACCTAACGGTCGCAAGTTAATAAAGAAATGTATATTCATGTATGCAAGCCATATTTTAACGAGTGTTACTTATCTCTCTTTTTCTCCTCTTTTCTTCCACTTGCAAAGCTCCTTTTGTATCGGCTCGGCTTACTCCCTGTATATGGATGGGATAAAGACATAACGGACTACTGCTACGTACTATATATGGAGCAAGTTAATATATCAGAAATTTGTTCCTCCTTTTCCCCCTAATAACATCGCGGTTAATCTTGTACCGCTCCGGCTCTGCAGAATGAATAAAAACGTAAAGGGAATAAAAAGGAGATGGAACGAAGTACGCCAGAGAGGGACGGGAAAAGGAGAAAAAATTAATTTCTCTTTTGAGCCGTAAATATGGCAGAATATTTATTATAAATTTTGTTTTCAACGCCCATTCCAACCCATCCTTGTCGTCCCCACGTAGTAATTTCTAGTTATAAATATGTATGCTCTACCGACAAGATGTGTTATTGTAGTAAAAAAAAGAACTCACATTCTCCTCTTATCCCAGTACCCTTAGAAAAAGGAGAGTAAGTAAGATGCAGAGTCGGATTAAAAAACACGTCTCATATTGTGCAAAGTCATAGTCATGTTTCACACAGAGAGCGGAAAGTGAATAAACCGTGATGTGATGTGTGTAAGAAGGAGTCTTATATAAAGATGGAAATGAATGAGATTTGTATTTTCTCCATATGTAAATCCAAGCTGGGGAAAGAGTAGGGAAAGGAATATGACGCCTGGTACATTTTTGCACCTTCATCATTTTCACAGATGTACATATATACCCATGCATAATACATCTTTTGAGATTTTAAGTTGTGGGCGACAGTAGCTGTGTTGATGGTTGGTGGCCTAGTTTGAAAGGGGTTTACAATACCTTTTGGAAAAGGTGTTTAATTACATTGAATTGCAAATTCTTTTCAGCTTGCTTCCTTTCACTCGCTTGCTCCGTCGCAAATGGTATGTGAGGATGGGGATGTGTACATTACAAGCTTCTTGTATGTATCGTATTCTTATTCCTTTGTTGTATGCAAATTGCAAGCCACTGTCGCAAAGTGGGGCTCCACTTTGCAGTGAATTTAGTAGCTTGTGACATATTTTCTGAAAGTTTCTTGTATTTTTTTATTCAGGAGTAGGCACTTCTATGAAGGTATTGAAGAATGGAAGCATTTTTATGGAGTTGTGTGGAATCGGAGTACTTATTATCTGGAAGGGAACACCTTCTTCGTTACATTCCGCTTTATGGCAGAAAGTATGCTGATGTGTAAACAAATTTTACATCCTTGAATTATTCCTTTTATCGCTTTTCCTTGCTAAAAGTCCATCACAAAGTAATTCGATATGGTCATTTGTGCTCTGTAACTTGAGTGGAATTAAGCGAAAGTTTTATGATTTGGTGACAAATTGCAAAAAATCATTCTTTTGAACAGTGAGGACCGGGAAGTAGTTCTAACTTGCAAAGCGAATTATTATATAACCCTCCGTACATAAATATTACATTAAGCTTTATATAAAATGGAATTTTCAATTTTCAATTTAGGTATGCAAATATTTTTGATTTCGCAGTTTGCTTCGATTGCGTGTAAGAGGCAACTTGTCAAATTACATCTTGTTACCTTAGGGCATGTGTCATATCAATGATAAATCATGTGTTTAGCATAATTAAAGCAATTAGTAAATATTATTCACTCCATTTTAGTATTTATGAAAGCCGAGGGTTACGTAATTGTCATAATATTTCAGACCATTGTTTACCATGTCCGGTAAATTTCTTTAATGTGGTTACCTCCACTCATGTCGAATTCCTTTTTATCCTTCATTTTAGCTCCCGCAATAAACAATGACCTTATTCGGATCGTGTGAAGCAAAAAATCTTTTACTGCGCATACAAGCATATTTATGTATGTATATAATTGAGTATCTTTACTGATATAATTTTAGTCTTGACTGGACAGGTCAAATCCCAAAACCAGAGCTGAGAATGAGAACACCCGACAACTGAAAACGTTTTGAATATTTAGCTTAAAAGCCTTTTAGCACTTTGGTGAGCATAGGCAATGTCAAGTATTAATATTCATCCATTTTGGCAGTTTTCCTCACAGAGGAAAAAGTTGATTGGGCCTGATCCAAAATCCAGAATTTACGCAATAAATACTCCCCTCCCATACTCAACTCGCCAATCCAGTATTTGCCCTCTCCTTCTTCCGTCTGTCCACTGCCCACCCGTTGCTATTGCTTTATATTCCATGTCAAGTGTCATTTTACCATACCAGAGCACAAATATTTGTGCTATTCCGGTCCGCTGAAAAGCTCGTTCCTGCAGTAATATCCCCATATTGAGGGATGTTTAACCTTTTAATAATCCACTCGGATAGAAATCACAGTAATCCCTTAATCTTTCCCCGATCTTTTCCTACTTTCTGTCTCTCCCTCGTCATAATACCCATGTCCAGTTTAGTGCCTGGAAGCTTAAACCACTCACACTTGGTCTAGCTGCCAACTGCAATTCGTGTAGATAAAAATCAAGTGGAACGCGTTAAGTGGAGTGAATTTCAGTAAAAAAAAAAAGGTGTGAATTGAGTCTGTCTATGCCTATGTTATTTGAAAGCCCCTTGCCAATTTCCGCTCCCGCTAAGTATTCTTTCATTCAAAACCCCATTCTAACTTACCAGAGGTTACGAGCTCATAGTTCACCGTCCAGCTATCCTAAGCAGGCAATTTCACAACAGAAGAACCTTTTTTCTGTTTATTCTCTATTATTGTTCTACCAAAGAGAAAGGGGAAGCTCGTATGTCGAATAATGAATAATATGAGAAAGGGTGGATATAATTTTCCTCAAAGATTACTCTCATTACCTTCAACACTTTCCCTAGTGGGGATAATCAAGTCTTTCATATCCATTACAAGGAAATTTCATCCTATGCCCAGGAGAAAGCAGCTGTCATCATCAACAAAAAAGCTCACATGTAGATTAATGAACCAAGTGAAATCAATGAGTTTCTTTGATATTCCTCTGTTCACCCGTAGGAGCATAAAAATCTGGATGTGCCATCAAGTTTTCTCCACGATTTTCCTTCTTTATGATGACGAATGAGGGGGAAAGTGCACTATGAGCATTTTTGTCTTTGAGCATATGGCTTACACATGTGTTATACGTATATCATAAATTACTTACCTGTTTTACACTAAGTATCAATATGACTGCTTTCACTAGTATTAGAAATCCCAAAAGAAAAAAAGGAATTAGGTAGAGTCTGACTATTTTCTTTACCCAAAAGGTGAAGTGAAAGTGCACTTCTCCATTACATTACTTACTTTTTCGTAAGAAGGGGTCTTTTGTATGAAAAGGTTTTGGGAAGATTTCTAGAGAAAGAAGAAGGAACTCATTTGAAATGCGTATCCTTGCCCTAATTTCTTTGAGAAAAAAAGTGCATATAAATAGAACGGAAATATTTCAGGCTTGAGTAAAATCCGGAGGAAATAGATTAAATCAGATTGAAACTGTAGATTGAAATTCACGCAGTTTGAATTTGAACGGGTCTCTGCGTACGTAACCTACAGTATTGCGGTATCATCACCTAAGTGCCTACTGAGAATGCCTAATAATATGCAAATGCATAGGCCTAAAATCCATTGTTAGTACGATACACAAAGCGACCTGGAAGGGAGAAGAAAAAGGAAAATGGGTTCGAAATAGTTAGGTACACTCTCATATGCAGCCACTAGCATAAAGAATAAGTCCCAGCAGGGTTAAGTGCAAACGAGGGGAGCCCATCACGCTATTTTTAATCAGTTCACAGTCGGAGCTCCTTTTTTTCCTTTTTCTCCTAATGTATGACATGAGGGAAAAGGGGAGAAAGGAAACGGGTTAATGTAATCCAGGAAAAGCTGTTCCAAGCCAGAGTCTGTAATTATAAGGAACCTCAAACTAATTTGCTCCTATCACGAGAGGCCGGGTGCCATTAGGTGCGAAGGAAGTGTAACTTATGTCATGTGTTGTAATAGTAACATGGTTGCCTCTTCCTCTATATCCTCACTACTGGAAAGGGATCGGATGGCTGGAGGATAACAAATATATATTGAAAAGGCGGCGTTTAATGTTTCTCCATTGAGCATAGATGAGTGGAACAGAGGAAAGCAAAAGGTAATAATACTGAGAGGATTTTTGCATACTCATGTACTCGGAGATTCATGTGTGGCTGCAAGTGGCAATAAATAGCATTGGATTCGAGCCTCCTTCATTTTGTTTCGGATTTCACTATTTGTCCAATTTGGGCTGCAGTACGTAAAATTAGTAATTTCCCTTGAGATACAAAAAGTAAGACCGCATCCGTTTAGGCATTCCATAGTTGATTTCTTCTGTCATAAGTTCCTTAGTACTTGACTAAAAAAGTTGTTTAAAAAAATGAAATTAAACATGATGATGACAAGTAATTAATTGCAGCATAGCTGAATAATTTTATTAATATAAATTAACATATTTTATTATTATATGATCGCACTCTCAAAAGTAAGATTTTGAGCTTTTCTCCCCACAAAAATTGGCAAGTCTAATAATGACTTATTCGGGTTATGCGCATGTTTGAAACCGGTTTGGAAACGGGACCAAACGATGATTGTCCTTGGGTAGGACAAAATGAGAGACTGAATGTGACATGTCGAGGGTAGAGAAAGGAGAAATGATTGTTTACTGATCGCAACGGATTCTGTTCCACCGCTTGTCAATATCTGTACAGTAGCGGCTGTCCTCACGGACTTTCTCCAAAGCTTTAGTTCAACTTTTTCAGATTCATTATGACGCCACTATTTGTAAACCACAAATAAATCGCTCTTCAACTTTAATGAAGGTTTCTTTATCGTATATCATTTTCTAAATTAAATATTTAGCTGTAAAAAAACATTCATGTAAACAAGTGCCTGCATTTGTTGTGATTTATACGTATTTATTTTTATTGTATTATTTATCGGTAAACAATAAGAAATTAGATCACATTTGTACAAATGTACTTACATGATTGATTTCGTTTTCTGTTTTGTTTTAATACAAAATTTCTAAATACCGAAAACTAAAGTCAAGTTGCCAATTATTACTAAACTTACAAATAGGTAAGCATTCGCAGAAAGCAGCATAGAGAAAAATACCTCGTTTTGTCTATCTATGCATGTCGTATAATATGCAAAGAGCCTTGTCATTTTGAACAGAACGAGCGACTGGAGTACAAGCTCTATATAATTCTTTGAACTAAAACCCCAACTAATGTACTATATTGACCAAGCTGCTTCCCCCGATGAAGCGTCCCATGTTCCTCCCTAGTTTTTCAACTTTGTTTTCGGGTGTGAAGTCCTAATAATTTGTGCACACAGTTCCTTCCCATTGTGCTCTCTAACATGTAAACAAAAAGCATGGCACATCTTTTGTGTAATATGCTTCCCCTTGGCATGCCTCTTTCTCTGTTGTCGAATGTTGCACAACAAATTTTCCATTTTGTTAGTCAAAACAAAAATTGTTAGAGAACTAGTGGGGGAGCGGAGCGGAGTGAGAGCGCAAAAGAGAAACATGCTTTATGCAGCAAAAGTGAATATAAATAATGTACAATTGGCAGTAATAACAGCAACAGACGGAGAAAGCAATAGCTTCAGCAATACATCATGTATATTCATCAATTCCCTCGCTGGAGTTTGCGAATGAAACATTTCTTTTTCGCAGACAAATTCCCTCCTTCACTATCAGCATCGCATCGGCCTTTTAAGCCCTTCTAACAAGTCAGTCAAACGCTTTGTTCCACGCCGGGGCCACTGTTTCTTTTATATGCAGTGCAAACTCCAAGCAGCTACTGTCATGTCAAGTGAGGTAGGGACGGCTTAAGCAAGACGTAAAAAGAGGGGGTAAGATTTTTCCCCGTTTGTGGATGAGAGGGGAAAAGTGGGTCACTCCTATATTTTGAATACAACACAGATGCTTTTAAACACTACTTCACGCTGAATATTAAGCTTTCACTTATGTAGGATCATCATTCCATCTTATCTCATGGATGTGCTTTCATCATTTCCCTGCATCTATTAAGGTACTCCATTCCTACCTCTTCCATTTATTTCAGAGAAATCTTGCACAAGTCAGAACAGACAGGTTTCGAGATTACCAGGATCATTCAACTTCTTGCACCCAAATAAAAGAGGCATCAAAGTACACTTTATTTTATGTTTCCTTTATTCATCCTCTCTCCTGAGCTGAACTACAGCCACCATGAAACATAATTGCAAGACTGAGATGGCAGGTGAATCTCGCCCTTATTTCTCCATTTTTTTCGACGTGTTCCCCATTCCCTCTCTTCACGCTCTTAGAAAGAAACGTAGTGGAATAGAGTGGGTAACTATTTATGCATGTTTTCTCCGTAAAAACCCGTATTTCCAACTTAAGATATGCATCGTATTTCTTCCTCTTTGAGAATAAAAAGGCAAACATCGTTATTTGTTTCACAAAGGAGAAAGTAGAGAAAAAAAGTTTAAACGACATTCATTCTCCTTTTTAACACTCGAGGTCAACATTCAACAATGAATACAAAGGTTTTTTTCTCTCCAATGCAAGGGAATAATAGTGAGAGCGCATTAGCGCATCCAATAAATACACAGAAAGTATTTCATTTCTTGGAAGTAAATGTTGTAAAGTAAGTTGCTGTGAAATACAACTGCTGTGTTTCATGGGCCTACTACTTCCACTCCCATTTCTTACACATTTGTACAATTAAAAATTCGTGAGTGAAGAAAAAATAACAAAGTTTTTTTTAGCTCGATCTTAAGATTTTTTATCTTCTTTGCTCGATTTTTTATTGTCTCCTTGTATTACAGCAAGTTTATACTTACCTTTCTCATTCCTTTGTGCAACGAGGTTAGTGTTGGGTATGCAGTAAGTATTATCTATTGATATTGGATCCAGGATCAACAATAGGCATTTCATCCTGTTGACTTTCTATAACCGTTTTTATTATAGAAAACATGAAGGAATTAAAGAGATGTAACATGTGAACTCTACAAATGCTGTGACACTTGTTTGGACAAACGGAGAAACGGTGTATACTTTGCAAACTGTTGGATGAGAGTCTTTACTTTCAAGTTTCACACCAGTTTTGATATTAGGAATAAGGATGCTTCCGGAAGAAGAGCATGCATGTACACATGCATGTATTGTATGCAATATGATGTGGTAGATCTCTATTGTGTAAACGTACTCATGTTTTCAAATTATCATTGGATCAAGCCATTTTCCCTGTCAAAATCCCCCATGTTTTTATCACACTTAACATGTTTTTGTTTGGTTTCACATTCCAATTGATGTAGACAGGGGGATGGATATAGACGTGACGTAGAAAATAGTGTGAGTCAAATCGATTGATGTGATGATGACAAAGGGATTTTACTCACATCAATTTCCCGTCTGAATCTTTTCCCGTTGCAGTTTACAAACGTTCCTTTTCTAGTTTCAAAAATTGTAAAGGGAAGCCAGAAGAATAGGGGGCTGCTGCCATGTTATCCTACCCGTTTTTTTTGTTATCTGAGGAAAAGAAAGCAAGAGAAAGCTTGTAAAAAAACGGAAGAAGAAAATTGCGAAACAGGGGGAGCAACCAAGTTATACCTCTCGACTTGCACATAAACATAAACAGATACGGTTATAAAGTAATAGTAAATGAGTGGGGAACGAGTATAGTAAATAGCTTGTGTGATAGCATGTAGGACGCCATAGTGTTTTGGAACAATGGGCTCTAGGGATCGTTTACATCCTTTGGAGAAGCATCGAATGAAGCATCTGAATATTCTGTCCGCTCATGTTTTCGTTCCCGTTTTCTTAATGCAATGAGGGACGTTGGGAGTTACTCTGGACATTTCCTCTTTATTCTTGATAGCTAAACCAATTTGCCTTCAGATCATGAATGCAAGAGTTAACGTCTTTCTTTCTGGGAAAAGCTGGAGAAACCCAAGCGCATTCATTTCATATGAGGGCGATGATGATGATGGCGGTGTTGACTTCGTGACAGGAGGAAAGTATACTGTATTTCTTGGAGCTTTCTCAGTTCGCAAGGTTGTCTCTTTCCTTTTCATTTTATAATTTAGGAAAGTTTAAACCATATGTAGTTGTATTTATATTTTGTTGCATGTCCGCCCCCATATGAGAAAAGTCAGAGTCCGGTGAAGGTGAAGTATCTAGTTCTTTCCCGAATTATACGAAACTTTCAACTCAAGATCAAGCACGTACTATGACAATGAAAAATCAAACTGTATCCCGAACTTTAGTTGGCTTTAATGTTCAATGAAAGAAAAGAACAAAGGTTGTGTTGACCTTCCTTAAAAAATTGAAACTGGAGCCTTTGAATCATAAAATAAAATAGCGATCGGTTACCGTGATCGAATGGCTTTTGGTTCGTTTATTTTTAATTTTCACCTCCGATAATGCTGTAGATGTGTTTCTTTTCAATCCCCCAATTTTTCCCCAGCCACGTTTGTGTGTTAGTGTGATCCAAAGATGAGTAGTTATCAACAAAGTAACAAAACAGAATAAACAGCACAAAAGATTTGGTTTGGTTGACTTTTTAATTTCGACTTAATGACATGTGCACCGTTTACATAAGTATTTAGCACGAAACAAATAACAAATTGCTTAAAACTAACGATTAGCTAACTAACAAGTGTTTTTCATATAAATAGGTTACGTTACATGTAATTTAGTTAGAGTATTTGGCTTTAAATTCATTTACATCACCAGATAAGTAGATAATTTAGCTTCTCAGCAGAAATCATATTTATAACATCAATCTCGAAATACACATACTCCGACATGGTACATCATATACTTCACCTTCGTGTCTATTATTACATCAAGGAACAAAGTAAGGACAAAATGTTCATCTTAACTAAACTAAATCTTAAACTTATCACTGATTAGTGAATATGAATTCTTAAAAGTACTTTTTGCACTTATAATACTGATAATTACTTATATGGATTACCTAGTAAAAATAGTCCAAGCTATAAAATATCATGTGCCATTGATTTAGTATCAACTTTGGAGTAAACATCTCATTCTATAATACAACAGTGCATATGATTATTTTATAGATTGTGTTATTCGATTCGAAAACTGATTTACATATACTGGACTATCATACTCATTTCTCATCTACCTAACTATGAAGGAATCTTATTCCCACAAATCAATTCTGCCCCAGCCAATTTTCCCTCTTCCGACTTTCCCCTTCGAAACGGAAATCAATGCAGTCCAGCTGATACAGAAAAATATATTTCCTCACTCGTCTGACACCAAAGTATAAATTTTATTTTTGCAGAAATGACTGAGTCAGGACTATGTCAGTGATATCAATACAATTTTCTTTGCAACTACTTATATTTATCCCATACATAGCATAATATGCAGCAGTACCATTTAGTTCCATTGTTCGTATCGGGAAAGATCCGTGATTTTTGACAAAACGAGTGAGAGTGTAAAAATAAGAGCGAAATGGGACCACTTTCCTAATTTTTCTCCTGTGTGACTTGCTCCTGGAATGAAAGGGAAATAAAAATACACATTCATAAATAATACTAGCAAAAGGGTTGATGAATCGTTAAGTTGAGGGGATCAATACGTGGCATTATTTATTATTGAAGTAGGCATAATGTTAAATTGCTTATATGTAATACATAGAAATTCAGCTACAAATGGGGTCTCCAACCACTTAAACGACTAAATAAATTCATTGGTTCACTTTGTCCACCAGTTTATTTGTTATTTTTTTCATTGTATGAAAAAATGTCTTGTTTGCATGAGTATATCTTATAACATCTATATATGAATGGCTGATGAAACAAAAAAAAATGTGAAAGATTCTGAAAGAGAAAAATGCTCAAATGGGGTAACGAACTAAGGGAGCGAACAGAGTAGAGTATATAAGCCTTCTACGGAGGGGAGGAAATCAAAGACTAAAAGCCCTACGTCAACGACATTCCTCCAGCCGACAAGTAGAGCATTAGGTAAGGGAAAAAATAGAAGAAGAGAGACAGGGGTATTACCGGCTAAAAGTCGATTGTGTCCAGGGGAGGACGGCTGAGCATTAATACTTGCTTGGCTCACCATCTTCTTGGTGACCCAATATCCGTTCCCAATTGTCGCAGTGCACTTAAGCTCAAGACTGCTGGATCGAAAATGTTTCGGCTCTACCTGGAATCTCAGTCCAAGGACGGAAGTCTCCAGCCCATCTTGTTCGGATATTGGAAGATATTCGATCAAGTCACCAAAGTCTGCCTGGATTGGAGAAACACACGAAGTATTTTCCTCTTATTTTTAGACCAACAAACGATGGGGGAAATAAAGTGGAGGGAAAGGAGATTACTTATAAAGCCTTTTAATATGCCTTTTTTCTCGTCTTTTATGGCTGGTACACTATTCCTCCTTTTTCACCCGTAAAAGCAACTTTTCAGCAATGTCGGGAAACGTTCACCAAATCAATATGGTACTCTTCGTGGAAACTCAAAAAATTAAGCGAAAATTAGATTTTCAGATGAATAGAGCATTATTCTTGAAAGTGAGTTCGTGGAGTTGATTGGTAGGTATTCGTTGTCGATATTGTATTTTAGCCAAAGTCGTAGATACGAATACTCATACAGATACGAATTTTACAAAAAGTTGTGTGGAATAGCAGAGTGCTAAAACTTAAAAGAGCAATTAAAGGGAAGGGTAATTTTTAGATTTTTGAATGATTTTCATGATTTTTATGCAGTCAAGTCTCACGATTGTTTTCTACATTTCTCCTGCGTCAAAAATAGTAGCAGCATACTTGCATTGGACATGTCGATCGTTTTCACAACAGCAAAGTATTTCTTTGACATTAAGATCCCTTTGGCATGCTAGAACGTTTAGTAGTCTTCTGAGATATTTTTAGTTCTTGTTCCCTGAAAGGGGATTATTACTCTATTGCAAAGAGATAAAAAGAACACTAACAGGGAATTCACGGAAAACTCGCGTTTATTTCACTTACCTTCTCATCATTTATATAGTACATGAGGGATGCTGCGGGCTTGCTCCGGAATGAGGTACAGTTGCAGTTGACAGTGTCGCCCAGGCTGACTACTGAATGTACCCCACTAATTTCCGGATCTCCCTTTGGAGGGGCTGAAAAATTGAAAAACTTTCCTTTTATAAATTAAGCGCAAGGAGGAAGTTGGTATGCATGAAAATTACTTCCTCTCCGCATCCAATTTTAAATATCATCATCATACATGATACATATTTTATAAAATGTACATTAACTGTACATATAAGAAGGATGTAAATATCCTTCACAGTAATTACCAATGACTATGATATCCCCTTGCTTGGAAAGTGTTCGGAATGACGGACGGTCCGCAGACACTTCACATCTGTATGCCCCGCTCGTTTTTAATGTCACGTTCTTGAGCACCACGCTGTTCAAGCTAGACTGAACTGACTGCAAAATGAACAATGTAGAAAATTCCTTGATTAGCATAACACCCCTGAAGGGAGAGCATATTGCGTCTGTTATAAATAAGTATTTATTTTCCAACTACAAAACAACATTCTCCTACACTCACATCCACAAGAACGCCGTCAACGGGGAACGTCAGCATTCTGGAGCCAGGGTGCATAGTATAGCGGAAAAACTCGTGCCCATCCTTATACCATTTGAGGGACAGGAGTTGATCCGACTCTAAATCAAAATCACAACCGAGCACAATCACAGAATCTTTCACGGCGTACTGGGGAATGACAACGTTTTCCAGCTTGATCCCAATTACAAGAGCTGCAAATATAAATAATATGTACAGATAAAAGGACAGCAACAATTAGCTTAATTGCTTTTTTCATTATTTGCTCTTCCAGAGAAAGTAGAGCGCTAGTAGAGGCAAAACTAACATAACCTAAGTTATTCATATTTTGCAATTTCGTGATTGCCTCCCCCTTCATGTATTTGCTTTATAGAGATCTCTCCTCTCCAACTCGAATGCTTTCACCGTTTGCTTTCATATCCTGCGCAAATATTAGCTGTGTGAGAGGGGGAAGGGGAGAGAGGGAGAAAATTTATGCATATTTCAGTTTGCTCATCTTGACTTATGTACCCTTTTGTTCGAGAGCGGTCTCTATGCATTCCAAGAATATGAAATTGCGTTAATCATCCCAATTTAGGGGATATATAAGTCATCTGCATTCAATAGCGAGTGCAAACTCTGAGCCTCCTCTGCGTTCTAGCTTACGTCAACATGGAGCAATCTGACTGAACCAAGCAATAAAAATGGGGAAAGGGCTCTAATAATTATTCATCTCTGGTACTTTGGCTGCTAGTCTTGGCCAAGTTTTATTATTTATTTGTTAAAAAGTTATGTTTGAATCACCACATCATTATTATCATTTCAATAGGGAAGTGGTGTCTACATCAATAGAACCATTGTTGGAATCAGCCCAGCCCCCTCGTGGAGCACAATACTACTGCAAACTAGTTTTAATGTCTAGTATTTTTGTGCATTAGCAATAACTTTTCTAATGCTTATGGGGAGTGTCAGCCACATGCAGACATTATTAATTTTTTCTTAAATTGCAGTTTGCTCCATTGTCCCACTTCCATAAAATGGGTAAAGAGAGTGCTCAAAAAAGCCAGCGCTTTTCTTAATTGACTAAGACACTTGACCCACTTCCCATAACAGTGCCAACATCTCTCCACGTATGCATCCATATATTTCCCTTTTGTCAGAATATAATGCTTTCAGACCCTTCAGCCTGCTTTTACCTCCATCGTCCGTCGAGTCACATTTTATTTGCTTATCCTCCATTTTAATGTATGCTAGTTAGGGCTGAAGAACTGTCTGAGGCTTCTGCTTCTATGCCTATTTTATCATAATCTATTATGCTGAAAGACAGCAAGGTCATCTTTCATAACAAGCGTTATATTTTTACGTGCATTTCTGAATTTTTGCAAATTCCCCCAAAAAGCTCCCTCCCGATGAACCGTAACTGTTGTTAAGATTATAATTAGATTGGCTAAAGTATTGGCAAAGTAGGAAAGGGTGGGCTTCAATGAATAAGAAAAGATGATGACGATGTCGATGATGAGGCTGTGGCCCCTTTCAGATTTCCCACGTGTCATTTATCATGTTTTATTATAAACCAGGGTGAAAACAAATTCAGAGAGGAGAAAACCCGATTTGTCAAAGGAAATTTGGTTTAGCTAACGTGGAAGAAAGTAGTATGGTGATGGTGCCATGGCCGTCTTCAGCCTTAATCAGAAGTGGCGTAAGAAAAGTGTTTTCACTCCCCAGTGGAGAATCCCATCTCAATATATCATTTAAACTATTTATGTACGAGTACGTTTACGTTGAGTAAGCACATGCTATAAAAAAAGGAAAAGGTTAAAAATGAAAAGAACTGCTAAGGGTAAGAGAAACACATTTAATGTCTTTTCTATGCATTTATTATTCCTGGACAAAGGAGGAAAGAAAACTTTGAGTTGTCAATGCCAAAAGGAGAGGAAAAGGAGAAGGATCATTAAAGCTACATTTGGAATAGCACAGCAACACTACAGCTAGTAGTATGGGGATGACGAGGAATAAATAGGGATGGCTATATATATTTATACGAACCTTCCCATTTCCCAACCTCCTCCTTTCACAAAAGTGGAGTCTCTTTCTCTAGCTACTTTCTACATAAACAGATTTGATATAATTCAGCTCTCCTAAGTTTGCCACTATTAAGATGTTGGAAGGCATTCACAACATCATCACTCTCCCTATGGTCCAATATAATAAAATGAATGGAGCACCTACTTCGTCAGAAGTGGTTGCCAAGAAAAGAAAAAAAAAGAGTTGGAGCCTCTTCTCGAGCGGCTGAGTGGAGGAAGAAGAAAGAAATGAGCAATAATAGTAAGCAGAGAAGAAAATATTTCGAGTTCACTCCAAGTTGTAGAAAAGAATCCCTGTTTTGTCACTAAAGTTTCGGTACTATTATGAGCCATCCCGATTCTCAATCAGTCCACTTCCAATTCACTCCACTCCATTTCTTATGCCAACTTCAAACAAAGACGGGATAGTGATACTAGGTGCGCATCCATGTCTCCAGTGTTTTCCTAAGGTCTACCCATTCCATGATTTTCGGCTCCGCAGACCATTTCCCTCCTGGACCTTTCCCCCAAGGTCAAATGACAAGGAAAGGCTGAATAGGTATGCTTAATTTCAATCAGAGTAATTTAAATTGATTTTGCATATCCCATCTGTATATGCTCTTTGTTTCCGAAGAAAATAATTCCACTCCAGTCCGTGGTTTACCTACTTGGAAAAAAACTCGTATGCATGGAGTGGAATGGCAAATATCTGGAGTGAAACTATTGCGGCACGAATGCCAATATTTGTCTTTTCTTCTTGTAAGTACCGGCATTGGAGATAGAGGAGCTTACCGAATCCAGGAAATGGTATTCACAGCTGAAGTAACATGTCGAGAAAGACAAACCATGTCGCCAAGAAGAAAAATCTTACACAGCAACATGCTTGGTTACTTTCTCCATTACGTTGTTGCAGAAAACTCGTTGGCTGCTGGAATGCGTTATTGAGATGTGTGTGCATTTGCTTGATGATGACATGTTTTAACTGTGCTTAAAATTATTACAAAATTGGTTTCTTGGCATCAGTCAAGACGCGGATGAAACCAGATGCTGATATGATGCGTGTGCGTATGTGGATGGAGACGGCGACAACAGTCGAAGTGGTTTTGTAGCAACTGGTAATGATGCGTTATAATAAGAAGCTTATTAAACAACCGTATTTAAATTTTATGTTGAAAATGCGTGTACGATGAGTCCCACGTTTGTTTTGTATCGTAAAGTAGCATGATACGAGAAAAAAATATTCATCGCATTCCAAGAAGATGGATGTTTATTTTGATTTACTTCCGTTTTTTTTTTTCACTTTCCCTTGCATTTCATTTATTTCAATTCCCAAATGTATAAAAACTAGCTTTGACTTTTTCTAAACTTGACAAAATAACTTTCTCAAACACTTTCTTTTAGAAAGTCACAAAGTACCGTCTAAACTCAAGACTTAACTAGCTGTCATCAGATTGTCATTTTCTTCTCCCTTTCTCTTCCTACTTTGGTTTCGGTTGATATATCTACACAGTGAAGAGCTTTCTATTGAGCATGTGGCATGTAGGGATTAGATAGTGCATTTTTACAATTTGTCCTTCTTCCATAATTGAAATATTACGAGTTCTTTGCCATTTTCTTTGTTGTAAGTTTTCCCTCTCGTAAAATTAGTCACATGAAGAGTTTGTCTTTCTGGAAACCTTTATCAAACCGCCATATTGTATTAGTTAGGTGTAGTTCTCTGAAAAATAAAAATAAAATATTTTGCGTGACAGCTGAAAAACTAAAAACAGTTTCTCTGTCATCATTATAATGTCCTTTAATGTTTGCATAAATTAAAATGCAAACAAGTCATTTACGAAAAGTTTAATTTAACTATTAATTATAGCAAATCAACTTCACATATCCTAATATTAACACCCGTTTATTCTGATTGCATTTGGTAATCGCCAGATATGATTTAATACTTGAAGCTCTACTCATCTTCCATCGTTTGTTAATTCCGTCATGTCGTTCAAATAAATAGACATATTTTGTATGTGGCTGGACATGTTTTGACGAAGAAAGCTCACTTGAGTACTTCATTCATTTCTCTCATCATCATCCTTATTTTTGTCACTTTACACCCCATAAACCATCCATTTTTAAAACGTGAATAAGTTTCCCTTTATCCAATGAACTCATCGCTTCCGTATAAAATCTAGATAAAGTCCTTCCCAAATGCATAAAAAGAAAGAAGAAAACTATTAGCCGCTTATACAAACGCAGGAGAAGTGGGTCCAAAAAAATAAAATCCTGAATGGTTCAAGGGTAATAAAAAATAAGAAAAAGCATTATATACGAGAATCGAGACGTTTCCTGCTTACGATATAAATTTTTATGACTTTGTTACATCGTTGTGAACGTTGAAGGTTGAGGGGACACGGAAGGGAAATGTTTTCCTTGGGATTTCCCCCATTTTAATACTAAATCATTTCGTCGAACAATGTTAGGCTAGACATGAAGATTGCAATAGTAAACTTTGGTTGTGCATGTGCCTTGCTGATATCCTTATCAATATAAGAGCACAATGACTCCAGGGACATGCATACGAGTAGGATAGGATTCCACCAACTTTTAGAACAACGAACTATGATGATGATAAGATATCTTAACATTATAAATGCAATACGTCCTCCAATGTCGAACACATGTAACGGGATTTTATTGTCTAATAAAATGACATTTTATTCACATAAGAATTAACGTAAAAGTTGCCATTTATTTCTCCTTCGATAAAAAAGTCATTCTCTATCATTAAGAAAGTTACTTTGTCAACATTGCTATGCTATCGTTCATATAACAAGCAATATTACATACACTCTAAGTAAGTGGAGGGCACTAGACAATTTCCTTCATGCGTTTCGAAACTAATTTGTAAACTTTTCGATTGCAACATGCAAACTCTGTGGAAAGATAAAATCAAAGAAAAGGTATCCAAATGAGGATCTGATTGAATATATCTGGAACCTTTTATTCTCATGTAAGCACGCAGCCTTGCCGTTTGAATCTGGAATATCGTCTTATTAACTTCATTGAATACACTCACGGAAAGAAAGTTATTAGCAAGTTAGCAAGTGCATCCATATCTTTTATCTACTTTCCCCCAGTAGCTCTCTCTCAAGCTCAGGCAAGCATAATAACTGCGGGAGTGAGTGAATGAATCCGTATCTCCCTTCCCCATATTATTCCCCTTTTAGGCATACAGAGTGAAAATCCAGCTTCCAAAGTTCCAAACTGGAGGTTCATGAAGCAGAAAATGCTTCTCCACTTCCCCTATCATGTAGGTAGAGCTGAAAATGAGGAGAAAAAATGGGGGAAAATGCACTCCATACGAATATCTTTGGTAAATGTTAATGCTATTTACTGGTGCATTGCACACTTTTCCAAAGCACTTCTTATCTATAAGAAGGATATTATTATTAGTATTATAATCTCGTTTCGTCTTCCCTTCTCTTTTTTCCCCTTATCATACTCAGAATCATTGCACCAGCTGGAAATGCACTTAGAATATCAGCCAAAGTAAACGTAGCTAAACAGTAAAGTCCGGAAAAAGTAACTCTGATAGATATCCGATTCCAGAATATTCGGGATGTTGTTGCTGCTCCGGGCTTTCCAGCTCTTTTAAGATTCTGCCGGGAGAGAAGAAAAGACAAGACCGGGAGAAACTTTAGGGAAAAAAGGGAAGAGGATCTCTTTAACTTATTTTTTTATGAAGAATAATACTGAGACCTGATCTGTAAAATAATACAAGCACTGACATATATACGGACAGAGTAGACAGAGTAGCTTCTGCAGCTCAAGCTGTACTGGAGTAGAGTCATAGCCACATACTTAGATATTTATGCCCTGCATATTTCTGTTTACTTTAAGCCTAGTTACAATGCAAGTTGGGAGCACATTGCGAAGCTATTTGTGAAATGTCTAAAATGAGCTCATAAATGGAGCCATAAACTTCGTCATGTTCCACATGACTTTAGGAGAAGAATGAAAGAAAGTACGTTGCTTGGGATGATGGTGTGGCAAAGAATGTTTTCCCAACACAAGATGCAATAGCTCGGCTTTTATACTGTTCCAGCCAACTATGTGAAATTAGACTATGCTCATCCCGTGCAATAAATAAATGAGAAAACATTTGCAGCCCACACAGGGAAGAGCCGTTATCCCTGAAAAAGACTCTTCCCTGTCAAATTTTGTGAGCAATATAATACTTTAAGATGCGGTTAGCGTATATATGCAAATATTATGCAATTCATTTCAGCCATAGGTATACATGCTAGAAACTAACTATTATGATGTTTGGTCTCTGGTTTGATCTGTCCATGCTCCTTTCTACTAAATTCGGTCTAATCCACTTGGCATGCAAATGAAAAAACCCGGGAAGCCCGATGACTGCACACATTTGGTAGATTAAAATAATCTCCATATATGCATTGTATTGAATGATATATGGTGCTCTTCATATCTATAATTCCTGGAAGTGAATGAAAGGGTTGAGACTCGTGTCACTTTACCAGTGTGTCAGCTGGTGGAATGTGTCAGAGGAAGACCGAAAAAGTCAACGAGCATGAAGCCAAGGTGAAGCCATAGAGGAATCTCTCACAATCAATGAAACAAAATATTGAATGGGCAACATATTGTCATAAATGAGTAAGCCAAGCTAAATAACAAAGTTGTACACTATTTATACCCATAAAATCAAACATCCCACTTTTAAAAACCCCGTTACAATTGACAATGACAGCACATCACCAGCTCTATTACCTTGAAAAGGAAAGTTAAGACACAGCATGATCTTAAACAGTAGCAGCAAAAACCCTTAATAATGAATGCAACGAAAAGTAAAGAGCATAAAATGTAAGTGTTTGCCCTTTTCAGGAAATGTCTGAGCTGCTCATCCCTATCTGACAGAGAAATGAATGCCACCCTATAATGCATCCTTCCCCAATTTTCCTTCTTTAAAGCTACCTAACCACTACTACATAAATATTTGTTTACAACATTTACAACTACATGTAGGTATTATAGGCACTAAGTTATAAGTTATTCACTAGGATAAACGTTATTTTAGTGGATGCTTTGGTGTTGGGCTAGCAGAGTAGTTTGCTTGATGTTGTCTTCCTCCCTTTGTGAACTCTTCTGGTTTATGAATGACGGGCCATAACTGTATGCATATATTATGACATAATATGGGGACGTCCCTTGTCGGAATAATTTGGTATATTGTGTGAGATGTCTGCGTTTTTCATAAGTTATCCCGAGTATAAAGAAGGCTTCTTGGTATACACATTACACATATCCCGGACAGAATGAGCTAAAACTCTTCCTAATTTTGTTTTGCCGTGGATTGGCTTGGGAGGGCAAAACCAGGCACGATAAATGACACGGGAGGTAGTTTACATAGAAATTTGTTTAGCGTATTTACGAGACATGTAATGGACTTTTCTTAGTTAGCTTTTACTATAAATAGTAAGCCAAGCTAAGGAAAACACTATCTTTGTTTCCTTATCTTCCCATATCGGGTCTGGAAGCTAGCTTTGTTAACGGTTGAATCTTTCCGTTAAGATCAGCCCGGTCTCCTTGAGTCGTATGGGAGCAGATAGACTTTCATTTGAGCCAAGCATGTTTATGAGGTTGTTAACTGACAGAAGATATAACATTGACGAGCAAAGATTGGCAATGCTGATAGCCCTGGTCTGTAATAGTGCTTGGTTAAGTGCTGTGGTGTTGATGCTTAACCTTATAATTTGTGAAGCGCAGTGAATAAAATTAAGTTGGCTGAAATGAAGAAAGCATACGCTTCCCCTTTCTCTCCGTTCCAGACCCTATTTCGTAAGTTAAGTATTATATTATGCGATTTTTTTTCGTTCCTGTTTTCCTTTGATGGCTTCATTATTCACAACGACCCACAGTCTTTATACGAAGGAGCATGTAAGTAGTAATGCATAAAATTATTCCGCCTCCTTTTTAGAGATGGCCGAACTGTTATTTGGTCTCTCTTCCGACAAACTTAATATTTACGATATTCCCCTACTTTCCTGCATCTTACGGAACAACACTTAAACCGGAGAGTACCTAATAGGGAGGGAGGAATATTAGGTAAAAGTTAGCAAAGTTAATTTTTTATGTGTATGTAAAAGCGAGTTGACTAATAGGCAATATTTATATTCATGAAAGTTGATTTATATTATGCCTATATATTGACGATGGGCAACTAATAAAGCTCATATTTATTGGATACTCCAAACATATTTGCCAAAAAAGTAAATAAATATCATTAAGGATAGGAAGTAGATTTAATGATTACACAGAAGCTATAATGAGTGGGGAAGAACGTCCATGAAAATTTGCAGGTAAAGTATAAATAAATATGTTCGGGATTGCTGTGGCTGGTCGAGTTATTATGATGTCGCATTGGATAGAACAACTATGACAGTCTGACAAACAAGAATGGTGCAGCACAGCTTGTGTGTTAGTATCGTGGACTCTTTTGCCCTTTAAGTTCTTCCCCATTTATCCTAAAGAGAAAATGGAGAGAGGGATTGGATACCAGCTCAGGCCATTTTAGCGTCATCATTATCGCCACAAGTTTATATAAGCTCAAGGCTCTCATAAGACTGATCCGAAAAGTTTACAGTTACGAAAGTTAATTTTATGTACACGAGGTGTTTAATGTACCCTGAAGCATGGAAACCACTAGGTCTTCCTTCATTGTTACCTTCACGGCTTTACTTTATCCAGAGCTTATCCAGATTATTATTGTTATGGTGTGTTGTGGTCTTAAGCGTTAGAGCGTAATTATGGATATGAGCTGGTTCTAAGTTGTGAAAGTTGTCATTTCTCAACGGCATGTATCAGACGGGCTGCTATTTTGTGAGCTTAAGTATGAGAAATTTCTATTTTTAAAAGTTGTAATTCAAATATGGCGAGATAAACAAATAAATAGAATAGTCTATTAAACTAGAGCTTCTATATTGTATGGAGATATGGGAAATATATACTCATTCCATATTTAAGCTGATCGTAATAAATATTAGTTTATGTTTATCCGCAAAGTTGCGAAAGGAGATATGGCCTTTATCATAAAATCTGGCTTTTATATGATTAGGGAGGGATATTATCATTATGGGAGCTCCTAAAATTCTACATTTATTTTTTAACTGTGGCAATAAATGGCAGGCTGAAGCAGTTGCGGGATTTATGTAACCTACTAGCACCGCAAGCGGTTACAGGACATCATCAAAAATTTTGATTCAAAATTTCAAGTAATATAGCGTATGCATCCCAATAAGTTAAGATTTTTTCAGATTCGCCCTATATGTCTCACTACGACGCCAACTGCAAATTTTGAGCAAAAACGTCTGCTTCATTTTGTTGTACAGATAAATATGTAAGATTTTCAATTCATAGACCATAGTCTTTTGAAATGAAATTGATTTAAAATCTGATTCGGCTCGGCATTCAACTTTAAATCTACAAATCGGATTCGGAGTATTTTCGGGGTACCATACCAGACCAGCTAGTTTTCTGAATCAGATTTTTTGATGTTTAAAAAAAGCTTTTGAAACTAGTCAGAGAGTTGGATTTATTTTATGTATCTATACAATTCTATACTCAACTGTTTTGGAATCGGATTTTGTGAATTTCATAGTCTGTAAATACGAAACGTAAATGTTTGGGCGAAATCATATACATGTTCCATTTTGTTAGAGGGATTTTGGTACATATACTTAATTATTACACGGTAGTTGGCATTACAAGTTAGCTTGGGAGGTACTCATACAAGCAATTTCGTGGTTATTTATGGGACTTTTCAGTGGATATATATGTACATAGGTGAAAGTTATGATAAGGCAGATACATACCGACATATTAATAAATATATGCCTGGTAATGCTAAATGCTGAGGATTTATTATAGAGCATTTACCTTAAAATTTTATAAATCCTTTGATTTTTTTTCCTTGATTTTTCAAGTAACCAATTTTATTAAATATTTTCAATGTCTGGCAATATAACTAATGAACAATAACAACTAACTTCCAAATATGGGTTTGTTTTCAATGAATTTGATGATCGACTATATACCTCCATCTGAACTCTACTTTTTTTTACGCCTTCCATCATCGCTGACAATTTCCCGGATGGGTGATGCTCTCCCATTTTTCCATGTCCAGGCAAGCCACACTAACACAATTTACCAGAATTATACTGCTTTAAGCTAAGGAGGGAAACCAACCTTTCAAACAATAATTTCCGGACTGATGAGAACGCTGGGCTCTAAGTTCAGCGACTCCAGTCCAAAAACTTCTCAGACTTTGTATACTTATGTGTAGTGGTTAGCTCCCCTTCCAATTAAAAGTCATCCATAGCCTTTGGCGAAAAACGTACGACTTTCTTTACTGAAAACTGGTTGGGTTACGGGAGAGAGCAAGGCAATAAGATAATGGGCAAGACTAGAGGAGAAATGGCAAATAAACTTAAAATACATTTTAGAAATACTCTAGGAGGCTGGCTGGTTACTACTTCAACTTCCACTTTCATCCACTACGCCTCCATTCATTCTCAGCTCGGAGGAGGAGCGAGACCAAGAGACTCTAATTAGACTACGGAAAATTTAATTTCATCATTGATGATTGTTTCTAAAAGTTTAGACAACTAGCACTCCAGAGCTGTAAGGTATTTCTGGGCGGCATCCCATCACCATCATCGGGGCCTACACAAGAGGAGAGAAAGTTAAATTGACTACAAGCCGAGAATATAGTTTTCCTATAAACCCGTCTGCATTTCTAATATAACTGATATACGCACTCGCTAACTTTACAATTCTCACAACTCGAGGGATGCTGGGAAAGTAGTGTAGTGGAGCAGGAGTTATTACCGAGTCAGGCTATTTTACTTACTGGTTACTGTTACTACTACTCTAAACCAGCACATGAGGAAATATATAGTATCTACTGGCTGAACTTCCACTGTAAGGAATAATTGAATGGAGAAGGGGTATCTACATTAGAGTGGTAATAAGGTTTTACATGTTACGTTACGACTTTAATTTCAAAAGGGGGAAGTTTACTTTAGAAAGCTCAAGAGCCAAGTTGAAAGCATAATTCTTTCTCTTTTAACATCACTTATTATTATTGCTTCGTTGTATTACGGGAGATTGTTGCAAATAAGTTTACTGCCTATATGGAAAATAGGGCCTTATTTGCTCGTATGTCTATTTGCCTTATTGCTACAGATTTTGCAGTTTCTTCTTGGTGTCGTTCCAGATCTAGAACGGCAATGCAGCGGGCGGCAAACTACAGATATCTTCGGCATGCTACCTTCGACCTCTAATTCTCAACGTTCTTTGCTATTTTAAACCCTCAATCTAGTAAGTAGTACTGGAGGTAACATATCAGAGGTAGTTTCCCGGCCGTTGCCTTACTCAAACCCTTTGCATAAAATGAAAAGTTACAGTACAGTATACAACAAATTTACACCCATTAGAGTAAAATCCAAAACAAAAATCAGTCTCGTATCGCCAAATTTAACCCATTAGGGAAAAATTGCAGTATTGCCTTTCTTATAGTCTTCTCCTGCTAGTCCTGCTTAGTATTTTAACTAGATTACTTTGGTCTCCAAGAACGAACACACCTACATACTGCGTTTTTCTTGGCTATCGCAAGAGAAAATGCTTTAGGACGAGATATAGAACTTTGCGAAAGCAAACTGCATGGAAATACTCCTCTTCCTCAGTGCAAAGTGCGTTTTTATTAACTTTAATAGATAAAAATATTCAAAAGATTTTCATTTCCTGTTGTAACAAGAAAGATACGTAAAAATATATTTAAAACATGCATAAAATCTTCAAGGACATTTTTTTCTACCTGCTTTGCTGCATATAGGCTGTAACATTTTAAAACATAGACAATGTAATAAAATCTGGGTACGGGAAAGTGCATTTAAGTAAACGTAGTTCAACATGGGACAACTTTGTTGCGTAAATGCACTTTCGAGCGTTATCATCCATTTCAAACTCTGACATTAAATTATCAAACCTTTTCCTAGTGGCTTTCGTGCTCATACATTATGCTAAACCTACAACTGAATGTGGATAGGTCCATATATAAGGAGAAAATGTAATGAAAAACTTTTTCGCGTGCCATTTGTTTCTTCTTTCCCCAACATTTTATGTGGATTTTAGCAGCTATTGCCTTTCACTTCTTGGAAGCAACCATTTCCCCATTTTACTGAGCTTCAAATGGGCTATCCAGTCTTTATTCCAATCTTACCCATTCTTCCACTGATGATGTGAGAGGATTTGCTATGAACATTGTATGGCTGGGAAGGTATCTGTAGCTTGGACTTCCGCTGTGGCTAAAAGCAAAACCTAGCCGTAGGATATGCGTTGAAACAATACATTTCCTGACCAGCTCCCTTCCTACTCATGGCAACATTTGACCGTATAAACCCATTGACAGCCCCCACCATCCAGTAATAACAGCGGGGTTTATTTTGAGAAAACCCCCAAAAATGCTACTTTATTTATATCCCTAATAACTCTCCCAGGAATTTTCTCATATATTTGTAAACATAAATAGGCTAACGATCCATAAGAATCTTTTCCAGGGATATATACACGAGGATGTACATGGTAGAGAAAATTTGCTTTTCTTTTTTGGATTCAATAAGTGTACTGTTTACATCCGGTCAGTCAGCCATATTATCCGTAACAGGCCCCCAACCCAAATTTTCCGCAACTCATTAGCAAACAGCGAAACAATAACTTTTTTTGAGCCTTTCTCGCTTGTTTGCTTTATCAGAATCAAAATGAATGATTCGATCCACAACACACGAGAAGAAATATTTTTTTATCCTACAATGATACAATTATGCCTATGCATGCGCATATTGATTTGCTTTGGGCTTTCTCTGGAAAATAGCAAATAATCCAAAATCTGTTCAAATTGAGTAATAACAACAAAACTAAATTAAACCAATAAGTTCTTACCCCAATTGGCAAGTAGGGCCCAGAAGAACGCCACCCTTTCTCGCAACATACTTTCTGCAACTCGTCTAAGCTGGGCTTTGATAAATGCAGATATGCTTAGGTAGATTTCCTGCCCGGATCCCGTAGGTAGCTGGAGCAATCCTGATCTCCCTTGTGCTTCGAATCACCGCACTCCTAATAAACTCACAGCGTATGAAGTTGTTGTTGGGCTTCTATAGGAAGGTAAAAGCGGTAGGATGATGATGAGTAGCTTTTCTCCTGAAGGGAAGTAAGAGAATAATATGTGAGTTGCAAAAGATTTACCCGTATTTCCAGTAAAGGAAGAGAAAGTTTTTTCTCTTGAAATATTTTTTAGACCACTTAGGGATGACAACTTGTCAAGATAATTAAAGTCTCAGGTGGACTCATTAGAACTTTCAACAGCATCATCATAATCTATAATGTTTTAGTGGTGTGATTATCGTCTAAAAACTTTTTCTCATTTGGTTGAGTAATATGTAGAAAGACTCTTTTTTTTGCATCTTTCTGGGAAAATTTGGAACAAAAGGATGATAAAATTGTTGGCAAAATTTTGTTCAATAAAAATAATAAAGCTTATCATGCAAACCTCTGTGCAAATCTGTAGAATGGATTTGTCTACCTGATTGAAAAACTGAATTTGAATATGGCAGAATCCATCCTTTATCTTATAATGGGGAAAGGGACCGAAACAGTCCTTACTTTCTCCCATTTCATCTATCCTTTTTCTGGGTCTTGAAAGTTTCCTAGTCGCATCAACATGTGCTTCCAGATAAACCAGCCATACATGCTTGAATCTGAAAGTTCTTAGTCCCTATTACTAAACCTAGTTTTCAAAGCGCATGGAAAATGTTTCTTCAAATTGATTCCTTCGGGATCAAAAAGTTGAGGAAAATGCAAACAATTGCTTTCAATTCACTGACTACTTCATCATACATAAACCAAGTGCATGATAGGCTATAAGCTAATTCAACCGTATTCCTGGAAATGACAAAAAAGTTAGTGGATGGGGAAGACCTGGTTAAAAAGTGATTTTTAGAAGCGCTCATAATCATCTCACGACATGACGTGCCTTAGGACAATTTACACAAAGTGGATGGAACTACATATCTAATCTAAAAATCTGTTTTACACGATATATCCAACCTATATAAGATAAGATAAAATAGCAAAACTTTCCCTTCCCTTTAGAGAACTATGCTGAAAGACATTTTTCCCAAATGCATTTACAAGCCCATGCCATACTGAGGATGAGAGGCCGAAAGCGTTTAGAAATTATAGGGTAGTCAAGACCAACCCAAACAACTTACCGGAAGTTTCAACCCTTAATAAAGATTTCAAGCCGCATCGCCTGCATTAT
Source organism: Lepidocyrtus paradoxus (assembly GCA_034696885.1). Lineage (NCBI taxonomy): Eukaryota > Metazoa > Arthropoda > Collembola > Entomobryomorpha > Entomobryidae > Lepidocyrtus > Lepidocyrtus paradoxus. The sequence goes on along the minus strand of JAQGAH010000421.1, from coordinate 13,789 downwards.
GAATATTGTTTCTGAACAAGATTCCCTCCAAAGGTTAAACACTGGCAGTAGTGCTTATTTGTAGTTGAGGTGTTCAGGGCGGCAGTATTATGAAGCTAATGCTGACAATTCACTTAAACGATTATGTATTTTAGAGAAGTCAATATTCGTTGCTGTATAATGAATATGAAGTTAGCCAACAAACATTGAGTCTATTTGTTCATCCATGGAACAAGTTGATGTTGATGCTTTTTAAACACGTAAGTGCTGCTGACATATCACCCCTTTAGTTTCCTTTGTTTGAGTGCTGAAAAAGGCTTCCAGGATGTCTCATGATGCGCACTCATTTAACTTTGAAGTAGTTTTTCGGTCCTTTTGTCTTTCTCTTCTTAACTGATATCAATAACAATCATGTAGTTTTACACTCGAAAAGGGGAAATGAGAGTGTGCTTGTGTGATGCTATGCTTCTCATCTATAAACAAACCGCACTGGAGTAAATTTAGGAAAAAAGTTGTTTTGTTGTCTCCATTCGTTCGTGATGTTTGGCTCTTGTGGCGTGGCACTTTTTACGATAAGAAAGATGCTTTTTGTCACGGGCCCTCTTAGTTCCTTCAAGTAAATTAATTATTGTTTACAAGCAACAATAAAAACTGAGCTGGGCAATAAGGAATACAATTTCACTTTCTCCCTTCTTCCTTCCAAGAAATTGGGCTTTTCCTCACGAGAAAGTCTAATATTCAACTCTTAATTTACGTCTCCTGCTGAAGTTCAAGAGTAGGAAGACGAGGGAGCAGAGCCTTAGAGAAAGATCACATGTTAAAAGAGAAAATTAATTGCATCATTCTCCTCTCCAGCTTTTCTCACCAATTCGATTTTAAGTCCATTTGATATACGTACCAAGTGAAAGTTCAAGATGCTCCAAAGTTTGTTCCGTCCCCAGCTTATGAAATATATTCCTTGTTAGAATTAGACTGATTTGCTATTAAATACGGTGCCACTGTGGAGTACAACTCATGATAGGGGTTTCCAACTGCGTTTCCATGAAATTACTGTCGCGTCGGCTAGAAGGAACTGGCAAGACTGCGTCTTTGTTTTCGCTGTGGTGAACAAAGAATGTGGGCTGTTGCGCTGGAGGATGATGCCTTTTTGTCAGTCGCTGCCTCTGAGCTGAGATGAATGTTATTGCATGCACTAAGGTCTCCCCCTTGTTTCAACAAGAGTTTACGTTCTCAGCCATATCAAGTAATCAACACACTTTATGCATGCAGTCACCAACGCTGTAGGTCTGGGCTCTCCGCTTGATTTTGGCTCTGCTCCTACTTTCTCCCCCTCCATGTGGTTTCCCTCCCAATCTAAAGCCCTTATATTAGGCTAGTGGATCTAATAATGAATAATATCTATTTTGCTCTGTTTCTCTCTCCCTCTGTTTTTATGTGAGTTTACTCAACATCCAGATTCCTTTCTGAATTCACTGGGATAAAATAGCTGTAGAACAGGAGGAGTAAGTAAGTGGTGATGTTTTGGAAACCAGAAAGGATGCGAGTGAATGCCTGTAGGTTATGCTTTTTGGCTTTTTGTTGCTTTCTCTTCTTTGGAGTTAGTGCTGCATTAGCTGGCTCCCTTTCCTCTGATCTAACTTGTCTGGCTTCTTGGGCAATACTGTGAAAAGGGTATGGGGATCCAGGAGCTTTATACGGAGACCCGGTGTGCGGCAATATAGAGCACGGACTCGAGAGAGTGGCTCAACTTATCCACCACCACAATACCAACACAAGAAGCCCGAGTTGGGATCTTGGCTCTATCCCTATTTTACATTGCAATGCATACCGTCACACCGCACATTTCTATAAAACTGCAGCTAGAATGATAGTTTACTGCGTTTTTGTATGTGTTGTTGGATGCTAGTTCTCAGTTTAGTCGCTTATGAATGTGCTGAAGATGATATAAGTATTTATGTATGTCTTTTGTAGTGCTGGGGTTGTTTGTTGTATTCAGTGATCCTTAAGGGAAAGTTGCTCGTAAGGATTCAAACATACATATATTTGTGTCATTTGTTTATTCTTGTAAGTATTCATTACGCGTTGTTACTTTCAAAGATCTTGAATGATTTCTGTTTGTAAGGATTTTATATAATTTTTCTGAACTGATGATGAAAGTTTATAAATGAGTAGAGTAATCCTAATCATATTATTACTATTTATATGACTGACAGTGACAAAGGAAAAATATTTTCGGCCCATTTCAAGTGCTTGAATTCCGCTAAAAATGTTTGATTCGTCATCTAAGGACCATAATATCTAACATTATGTATTTTTTAGTAGTTGCATTGATCAATTGGTGATACAATGAGTGACAATGATTCAAATTGTTTAATGAGTACCAATACAACTTTTATCTTTCCATTTCAACATTCCTACACAAAATCGTTAAACAATCTTCAGTTAAATTGTTCTTCAATCATGAAAAATAGCCTGTTAAGGACGTACAAGTTGTTGTTTTATTCAAACAACAAACATGAACAACTATCCGATTCGGAAATCAGAAATATAGTAAAAGAATTAATCTGCCTACAGCAATTACTTAAGTATCTTTATGAATACAAAGATAAAATCCAATATATAGACTAATTATCTATTAATGTGGAACAAAATGTCTCAGTGTCAACTTGTTTTGTGAATTCCAAAAAAGGGAGAACTTTGTTTAATTCCAGTGAGCTAATGTATGAATTGTCTTTGTAAATTGTACTATTTCTACTATTGAGGAAATGAGCATGAACTATATGCCATCTTATCAGAAAAGAGCACTACGCATCTGCAAATGTTTTCACATAGCTTCCGCAAATTTTTAAATACCATGTGGTAATGTGCTTACAATGCCTTGTAAATTTCAGGTTCTAAGTCAGAATAATGTAGAAAGTTTTTATCATTCAAGGATCCAAATACGCAAAAATCAATTCAGATTTCCTATCAATAACTCTAGTAGGCCAACTTCACCAAACCAATCCACATAGGCATACCGTCCATGTTTCTCCCATCTAAAACCTACAAGGGAAACAAAAAAGCCTCAGATTGAATTGGCAAATCTGACACTTTCTTTCCCAACATTTTAGACAATTGATTCTGAACTAGAACTAGTTTAACTTAACAGATTTAAGGAATCTCTAGGGCAGCCTTTCCCTCTCCACCACAGCGATTTTCTTTAGATATGTGTGATGTGATGGAAGTCAAAATATGGAGAGAAAATAGCCCAAAAAAGTCTTGCTAGTTCTGTTACCAGTCTGATATACTCCCACAACCTTCCATGCTAAGGAAGAGGAATGCTCAACAACACATTATAAAGAAATGAAGTGGTGGATAGAGAGAAATTCCATTTCACAGGAGCCGAATTGGATTTTCATCGGAATCCTCAGAGTAATACTTTTTAGGAAGTATGTCACTTGAGATTTTGACTCTCAGTTTGTTATCTCCCAAGAACATCAGAGAAAAGAATGACGAGGACTCACCCTCCGCACTTCCTTTTTCACCAGCTCCTTATCCAAACTGGAAAATGAATGGATACTATATGTACAGCTATGCCATATCCAAACATATATTGGAATGTGCATGAGCCCCCTTTCTAAGCTATTGTCATCGGGGAAAAAATAGTCAAAAACATGTTGTGAGGTGACTATATTGCTTCTCCACTCAATGTGTCTAAGAAACTCTATTCCTCACAGAGGGAATGAGATAAAAACATGCACAACAGCCAATACAATCCCTTTTTTTCCAGTCCTCCGAAAATTCTAAAAATGTCACAATACTTTTAGCACGATATGGTGTCAGACTATGGGCATTTTTAGGTTTTTTATCCGCTCCCTTTCCGGGTATAAATAAGTGGGAGACAAAGGGTGTGTAATAACTGCAATAATATCTTTGTACATTACATATACAGTCACAGATATCTTCATCTTGGAGTGGGAGAGTTGGCGGATGAAAAAAATTGCTTCTCCTTTTGGCAGATCTTTTTAGGATTGCGAGAACCTCCTTTCAATTTCACAGATGCTGAATATGTACATATAGCATATTTTTTACTTTCTATTTTTTTCCTTCATCTCCATCCAGCTTTATTACAACCGTTCGTAAATAAGTGACACTTTATCCTTTTCTGACAGGAATAAGTAGGTCTGCCACAGTCAATCAATATTGCTTTCAATTAAATGAATTACCAAACTTGATTTAAACTTTCCAACACTTCCAAATGAAATCTGGTAGGGATGTAGTTAACAACTTGGTATCTCACATTGCCCCTTGAAAATCTCCAGAATGACTGTCAATCTGTCATCAACAGGGATAATAATTTTATAATCCAATTGGGTCATAAGTATGCATAGTAAGGAGAAAATGGGAGGAATCCCTCATTTGATTTTTTTACTACCGTTACATCCTCATTCCCAAGCTAATAAAGTGGAATTTATTCGCTTTCTCCTTAAGCCCTTAAATGCTTCTTACTGAGCCTGGTAATGAATAAGTAATAGTCAGCTAAAATACTGTCATCAACATTTTCATTTCATTCAGATCTTTAAATAAGCCTTAAGATGGGCTCATAAAAAACTGTCGGTAATCATAATATCAAGGGATAAGCACACACGCGTGGATGCATGCCACAGTCATAAAGTTTCTTATGGCCATTATCTATCTTTCAATTCATTCCCCCGACATGACTACAATCAAACTATTTTATGTGGAATATAGCTAGCTATTCGTGACTACTGTGGTATGCTAACTATGCCTTCTTGTGAATATTATTATTATAACTGAATTGTTCCAAGTACATCTGTACAATCCAAGCTTATTCATGCTTACATTTATATAAATATAGGCATAAGTATTCCCATAAACCAGTTCACTTTCCCTCCTTCTCCCCTCTGCTCCTGTCTTATAAGCATCTTTGCCTTTTCTCGTTTCGTTTATGCCCTTTCAACATTTCACACACACACTATTCGATTCTACAAGTTTGTGTGTTTCATATCATCTCATTCACTTTATTACTCATCCAACTAACTGGAAGTTAGTTTAACAGTTAATCTTTCCCCTTTCTCCATCTCCCTCTTTTTCATCGCCTGTCTTTAGAAATCCCTTGCTCACTTCCTCCCTCCTTCCATGTCAAATGATTGGAACCTCAACTACTGTGATAGTGATGACAGCTTAAGTAAAAACCATGAGAGAACGACATCCTACTCATTTTTTTGAGCTAGTTCTCGTGTGGTGACGCGGTGCTGGCTGGCCGACATGTCTTAAGTAAGTAGAGTAGTACATAATAAGTAAAAACCAATGGCAGTCGAATCTGATGACCTGAAGATTTTCTTTCTTGATTATACAGTGTCCGTATATGTGCTGATGCTTGCCTGCTGCCTCTTTTGGCTCCTCGCCACTTGATTTTTGGGTCGCATACAGATGCCAAAAGCAATGAACCAAAAAGTTATTGCCCGTTGTTAATTGCTGTTTTATCATTGTCCCCTCTGGTTTCCAGTGGAAATTCCATTTCGGTGCGGAATTGGAGGCAATATATACATACTTCTCCTACTAATGTATAAAATTCGAGCAGTAAATAATACGCTGAGATAAAGTTCTTCTAAGGAAGGCATCTGCAAATGTATTTACTAATTCTTAACGGGAGCTAAAAGTAGAAAATTTTTCAATGATGACGAAGGTTTCTGGGACGTGAGTACGTACCATATTTTACTTTTGGAAAATGATAACGTGACCCTTGTCGCTGTCCTTATTTTTTCTTTATGCTATGTAGTCTACTCTTGGTAAAGGGAAACGGATTTCTGGAAGTTTGTTTCTCGGTTCAATTTTTTAAAGACGTCATCATATCAATTACTACATGAAGCGAAAGTCCTCTTTATTATTGTTCTTTCGAATGTTGACATTTATTATAATTATAATTATAATTATAATAAAAATACAAATATATAAAGCATTCCCCTCTACAGCCAAATATATAGTTTCATTGTTTCAATAACAGACCAGCATAACATGCGGCTTGATGAATGAACTTTGACTGCTCAGGAGAAACTTATTTTTAGAAGGAAAACAAGCATATTGAATTCATTTAGCCACAGTCACGAGTCTCCTGACACCGCCAAGATTAACTACTTAACTTTCACTTTTTTATTAATACCATCTTCCATATACCTATACCTATATGTACAGAATGAATGCGTAATAGATATACCTATATTCATAACGATACTCAACAAGGGTGAGTCTGCACCCCTCAATAATAATGATAATCATGGCATCTCCCATTAATTCTCAAACAAATGGAGAAAATGTACAAAGGAGAAAGAGAGGGGAGCAGCAAGCAAAAGGAAAAGCAGAACACACTCCGTGAAAACAACGAGAACGTGCCAGTTAATGGCTCCACATATGTCATTGGATTAATTGGCCGTAGCGTCACCATCTGGTCCATTCATTTAAAAGGAGAAATGCCCCTCCACCCAAAATCAAAACTGATTTAGATGCAAATGTTTATAGCAGCAAAGTCCGGAAACTTACCAAACAACAAATTCCCAACCACGCAACCCTGACTCTGACTTGTGAGCTGAAATTCCATCCATTTTGAACTTGAGTCTGGTCTGGTCTAATATATGAGATTTATGTTGAGAGGCTGTAAACTTGAAATATCATAATATTCGGCATTGTCCAAACAAGCATAGTTTTCCATTCAGTCACGAGATCATCCCTCCGTAATTTTCTCTTGGGAGAAAAAAAAATCACGTTTTTTTGTTCATCACAAAGATCATAAATAGTTTACCCATTAAATGAGTTTTTTTTTAGGAGAGCACTTTTGCATTTCTGCCAAGACCAGCAGAAAATCGAATGGGTTTATTGATGTTTGGTTTTAGCTCTTGGAGAACAAAAGGGAAAACTACTTTTCTCTGTAATAATTCCCCGAAATAACATACGATTGTGAAAGTTTTATCATCTACTTGACTGCCTTCTTTGAAAAGTGCTGTTTCGCCCGAACTTGCTATACATAACAACATAAGTCATCCGTGAGTATAACTATTGCATGTGGCAGCCGTAAAATTCTCATACATCAACTTTTTATATCTCCTGACAAAAAAAATGAGTTATTTAGAAGTGCTTTGGCATGATGGCAAGGTTAGCCCTGTCAGTATTGTCATGTCATTTGGCAGGTAACCGCAACTCCTCCGCCGATCTAATATGACTAGGCCTATTCAATTTCCTTTCTACAGTAATTCAGTGAAAGTCAAGTCAACCGACTTGTTAAGACATGAGAGTTTAGTCAATTTTACAACTGAGAAAGATGATGGGAAACGCATCCGGGAAAATAAAGGTCGACATTTTTTAGCTGACGACTATAAAAACTTTTAAATTCCTCAAGGTAAATGCGTCTTTCCACTTGACCGTGACCATATCTTGCTCATCGTTTCACGGTTTTTAAGTTAAACCGCGCCATAGTTTCTTTGGATTCCCTTTCATTTACAAATTTTTTTACGTCTGTGTTTCATTACAAAAAATGTTGATTACCCCCATCAGTTTATAGCCTCCGCTATATTACAGCCCTAATACAGTAGCTTGTCCGGGCAGACCACATTTATATTCGAATCGAGTAATATTTGTGGCTGTGGTTATGCCTCTGCCTTTCACTCGTGTAATAAAGCATGTTGCGCTCTCGTATAGTGGTACGGGACATGAGTGAGCTATCATGGTAAAACTGTTTTCCCTTTCTTTTCTTCTTATATTCTGGATTGAAAAGGAGGGTGAAGAAAAAAGAACAAGGACGCCGGTTTTTTTTGTATTTTTAGCAATTTTTCTTCCTCCTATTGATACTCTTACTTCTTCCCTTCCACCACTATTTCCAGTAGTAAAAAGGAAGGAAAGAAAGTAAAAAAAGAAACGATGCTTTACAGCTCCTCTACTATTATCACCAGTGCCATTCTTCAAAGGGAATGTTACACCCAATAACTAATACTACTGACTGTGGCGGAACACTACTTACTTATGCTCCTATGGTTGCTCCTCTATTGGTTGGCCGTGGTGAGCGTGATATCACAAAAAAAAACTCGAGTATAGAGACATATAATAGGGCTTAAGAGTTGAGGAGTAAAATAGGTGTGAAGTACCCTGGGGACCACCTTTCATTTTATTGCCAACAGCTCGTTTCGCTTAAGTGGCAAGACTAGTAGGAGAGCGGCAGGCGGCAACCAACGACCAATATTAGAATTGAAGGGAAAACTGAAAAAAAGCTCTCCACTTTCAACTTATTGTAGATTCTTGCATGCCGCGGCTCATATGCAATAATAGGGAAAATATTGAGTGAAAGGCAAGCAAGGAAATTCAAGACCAAGTTAAGTATCCTCCTATAAAACCAAGGAAGACAAGGTGGCCAAACCAAGCTGGAAAGCTATTAAGGCTTAAGCCAATGGAGTAGAGTCACCGTTTCCGTTCACTCACAAAGTATTTCCTATTTCAGTTATTCGTGTGTATCCTATATAACCAAAGTCATGAAAAAACAGCGGAGAGAGAGAGGGAAGTAGGCTCCGAGAAAGCGGCATGGCATCACATTCACAGTCACAGCTCAGCCAACCATAGTAGAAAAAGCCATGAATACAAGTGTTCTATATTATACATAACAAAGGGAATGCCATCACACGCTGATATAGGTATGAACCATAAAAATGGCTGAAGAAATGCACATTACCCACATATGAGACTTTACCTATATTTGCCTTCCCCTCATATTGCATTCAATTCACCGAGAAAAAGGGCAATATGAGATTGGTTGACCAGTTAAGTGGAAACTGACACGTATCGTCATGGTCTGCTCTGAACGAGCATTTTCATCCCTGCTCAGTAACGTCATTACTATAAAAAGGGAGTTTAAAAAAACTTGTAAACATGTTACAGTTGGAGGTGCTCTATTTAACATTTTTTTCTGCCTTCTCCCCACACCACCCTCCAAGCCAAAAGCAAACATGGCTGGTGGTGGGTACTTATAAAAGGGATAAAAATACTCATGTGGGTCCTTTTCGCCATGGCACATACTCGGCTAACTGGTTTTACCCCACATCATCCTTGCTCAGGCAATACTCATTACATAGAAATTGAACAACTAGAACTATGAGCGCTAATGGTTGTTGTTGCTCTTTGCTACAATCCTTCCAACTTCTATTTTTGCTCAGTCATAGCCTTATCATCATCACCAACCTTATCGCCACCCATGTATGTGGCTTTCGTCATCATCATGATCGTGTGTGGTCATGATCATCATTGCTCTCCGTCCTAGAAAATGGTGATCATGATTGTCTTCATTTCATCGCAGAAGGAAAAACCAGACGCCGGAGCAATATCCCCCTTTCATTGGTTTTCTAAGAAGGTAGGATCCAAAACGCAATTCTAATGAATAGCCCAAGTATAACTGTACAATGCGATGAGCCCATAAGGATTGTCTGCGGGAAGAAAAAAACGCTCACTTTCTCCAAAAACACTTTCTTCACGACATGGCATTACACTATCGCAGCTAGCATGAGAGTCATGTTGTGATGTTAACTCCTTTAACGATACTTTTAGTAGACTGATAAAGAAGTCAAAATTACACGTTCGTTATTTCCTCCTTTACTTGCCATTTCTGGTGGGAAGGAGTCGTTCCATCAATGATCATGTCTTGTACGTGTATTTAGTAAATGAAGCATTGAGAAGAGAAAAGGTATATATGGGGATGGGATGAAGATGATTGCTTTGAGAACGGCTTTAGTCTTTGGTATAGTACCAACATTTTCATTTTTTTCTCTCTGAGCCTACCCCTAATGAAACACATCCTGTTTTATGGTAATTGACCAACTCCCCCATCTTACTGTGTCATTGCTTTCTCAAATAAGAAATATTACTGGAGATTACACGGGATAGGAAGATAGCGGTTGCAATTCCAATTCCTACTTTCTCTCTTTGCCATAGATGAGTGAGATGAAATTGCTTTCTTATCATGTAGTATGCCATTCACTGCGACATTTGTAATCTCTCAGGAAAGTCATCTCCCAAAGTAGAAATCGCTCATATGACTTGATGATGGAGGGGTAGATTAAACTGCATTTAATTTATATGATTCGGATCCACTTGACTGACTTTACAGTAAAGTCAAGTCGTATAGCAATTGTCAGAACCAAATCTCATTTAGGTATTTGATTCCCAACAATTTCCACAATGGTCCAGATCAGCAGCAATTTGGGAAATTGAAAGCTTAATTTATCGCCTGGTGACTATCGTAGCATCCCTTCCCGAAAGGTGGCAGTCTATCTTGTATCATATCATACGGAGCTTGTCCAAGGATGGGTGGACTCTGCCAGGCAGGGAATTAATCAAGAAACTACGCCATGAATCATACTCGCTCATGCAATTGCTCGAAAAATTGGCGCATGTAAAATGTTAATTTATCTGTAAAGCAATCAGCATATTTCTTCCTACCACTAGGAGTTTGAGGGGGTCCGCCAAGAGCGTGAATCAAAATAGGAATGTAAATACCTCAACCCTTCTCATATAAAGTGGAAACAATACCAAATGTTTATACAAACCTGACGATGAGGTCATATATCTATCTATGTATGATGGTAAATAAAATAGATCATCATACACGTTCCCGTGAAAAATGACCCAACCAAGCAGTTGGTCATGATGACAGCCTTTCTCTTCCCTTTTGCTACATGAGTGTACTGTAAACACCATCACAATCATAGTTCAGAGAAAGGGCAAGCCTACAAAAATTGTAGCCATTTGTTGTAAAGACAATAGACACAAGCATGTGCGTTCACTCTGGTCCAGCAAAGGGTGGGAAATAAATGAAAAACTCTGAACGCTCCTCTTCCGGTCAGAAACGAAAGCACTTTCATTGAATCAGTCATGCATGCATAAAATATGTGTTTCATCAGTAGAGTTACACAGCGTAAGCATCCCGAACGAGATCAACCGGCAAGCACCACACCACCGCTCCAGTTAACCGGACCACCCTTTTTTCTGAGTAAAATGGTCAAATAGCCACAAATACATAAACGTGCGTATATAAATACACACTTATTTATATTCCAGCCTTTCAAACATATGCGTATAGTGAAACATTGGAGAAAATGCAACTGGCAGCAAGTGAAACTGTGAAAAAATGAGGATGAAGTTTTACACTGTAATTTGCATTTTGTGTTTGTCCCTCCTCCCATTTTTCGATGAATTTCTCTGCATGCATCTTTCAAAAAAATGATTTAAACTTTGCTCCAGACATTTTTAAAAGGAGACAATCTATTTTACCCTGGCGAAAGTACATTGCTGTCTTCCGTATAGTGCAGCATGCTTTTCCCGGAAACTGCTACAAATGAATCTCATGGAAAAATATATGACTGTTTATTATGCCGACATAAAAATGGGATTTGTTCATATATCCTGCCTAATTTATAAAAGTGTGTGTGGGGGAGTCATTCCTCTTTTGCTCAAAACTGCCTAGACTGTATTGAAATGTTTGTAGTTTTTTCTATCTTGTGTTAAAGTCGACAATAATTTTTACACTGGATGGAAGCTCAGCCTTCTGTTTACACATTAGGGCAGTAACAATAGGGATAAATTTGTATGGATTGCTGTAGACCCTACAACAACACGTTCCGGATGAGTTGCCAGAGCGGATCGTGTAATGAATGTTTAGTCATAGAGGAATATATCAAAAGTAAGTTGCTCTTCGTTTTACTCCTCCTGGAAAGGAGTAAAAAACAGAGGGTGACGTTCATAGAGGTAGACGCTATGATGGGGGTAGGAGTAAATGAACAGTGAAATACTAGTCATAGGTATACAGTGTGCAGACCAGGCCCGGTCCACGTTTGAAGACTTGCTTCCGTTTTTTGAACTTATATTCTCTTCCCAACATTCCATTGCCACCTTCTTTGTGATGATTTGTGCTAACATCTCCGATCTTTTTTTCCTCCTTTCGGAACGTTTTCAGTGTTCCTTCTTGGTGATCATGCCAGCATAACATTCATTCATATTGCTCTCGTCTGCGTATATCAGGGACGTGGATATAATTTATTCCTTTTTCGGTGTAATAGCTCCTTTTTAAACCTTTCTTGTAGGATACATTACAGCTCTGTGCATTTGTTACACATTTTCTTGAACAGATTATTTTCACTGTAGACTTGCTTAAAGTACATATTTTTACATTGATACATTACGCTCGCCTCTTCCCCGACAGTATAACTGTTGTTGTAAATTTATAAGGAGGGAAAGAGCCTTTGAAGACCTTCAAGCTACTTTTCTTCTAACTGTGCGTGCCAACTTGACGCAGAGGCGTACAGTATATCACTTTTCTTTGCAAATATATTTCCGCTTTGGATAATTTTTTTGCTCCTCTCCAGTGGAAGAAAATGACGTAAGAAAATTCATGAAACTAAAAATACTTTGGTGAGTTAAAAAGAGGCAGTAGAGGGAGGGAGAAAGCAGAGAGTACACAATTTTATGACGTAGAATAATAAGAAGGCAAGAACGCCAAAAAGAATGCAAAAAATATCAACATAGGCAAATGCATCAACAGCATCAAAATCTCGATTTAAAGACATTTTTCTACACAACATACTTATTTCCGAATACAACACTACTGATCTTTATCAGTTTTTATCAATTTACTAGTCACTAAAACCAACTCCAGCAAAAACATAATCAAACCGCAAAATTCTCAAACATGAAAAATGTTATGCGTATTGTCAAAGCCCCCAAAAATCTCGAGGAAAATCTATCCACAAAATATCCACTGTCATTTAATGTCAGTCAGGCTGCATCTACCAAATCATTAGTCTTTCAAAATTAATGGATTATAATTTAAATTAACTGCATTTTGAGCCTAAATATCGTAATTTTAAACAAATATTTTTTTCTATGCATTCGTCATGTTCTGAATTTCATAAAAAAATCATTTCAAATAACAAAAAGCTTCTTACAGTCTTTTATTATATACGAGATGGTTATTATTTTGATGAATGCATTTAATTATTATTATGGCATTTTGTTTGATGAGCTGCATGACAATAGAATGTGCCTTCGAACGTTATATGTATTGGATATCGATAGCATAGTTAAAGTACGCTTAAAATATATACACATACAAACCAAACAACTTGTTATAGCATACCAACGTAGGCACATCCCCATTTCATTTCATTTAAAGTTGATAATGCGCACTCAAAAACAATAACTCCTTTACATGCAATCCAGGCAAAAGACATTGTATCTTTCTTAAGTCATCATGCTAATGGGGATTGAGAAGGATAGGTACTTGTATTAAGAAAAAGCATTATTTTATATTTTTCATGTTTACCAGCAATACATGTCCAGCCATCCACATATACATACACGAATGCCGTAAATGGCAAGAATAATGCTCTTGTTCAGTCCGTTTTTTAAAGATGAGAGTATGCAGTATGGAACATAAAGTCTGACAAAAATATATTAGGTGAAAAAGACAAGCTGCCACATATACCATATCATCGGCTACAATCCCGTCCTTTAAATGGATCTAGTGTAAACTGGGAACTTTACTTCTATTCATGTTTGTTTCTCCTTTAAGTAAAGTTTCCAATAATAACTTGTGTAAAAAAAACTACTATGTTGTCGGTATTTAGCACACTTGAAAGCTGAAGTGAATGAAAACCAGCCAACAACAGCGTCGTTTTCCCTGCGTTAGTTTAGTTTCACTAGAGCTTTAACTTCTTCACTACCATGAACACGGCATATGTGTTTTTTAGAAAATGTTGCTTTCCTACCATGGAACACATAC
>JAQGAH010000420.1:0-40030 GCA_034696885.1 Lepidocyrtus paradoxus | reverse complement strand
CACTTACTAGTGTGCATAATAGTACAGGTGAGATGATGAGAAGAGGAAGATGAAGGTTAACTCAAATTGGTTGTGAAATTGGTGCTGGCGAACTGATGATCCCCTTAGGGAAGTTTTTCTCTTTTCGATTATTGCTCCAGACCAGAGAGGAGAACAAGAGGAGTTGAGGATGAGGAACAAACGACGCAGCGGCACTCAATTAGTCAAGCAGCCATCATAAAATAATGGAATGTGAAGAAGAGCTGATCCTATCATGCTGATAGTGGTGAGCAAGAAGAAGGCAGCTCATAAAAATATCCCTTTTCCTCGTCACTAAAGACGATTAATTGCTTATTGCATTCGTTCAGAGTCTTCATTCGCTTTGAGTTATTCGACGACGCTGATATTTTCACATGGTTCAGTCCTCCGATAGCGAAGTCTAGATCTGTATCAGATACTCATGGTGAAACGAGCTGAACGGTAATCGTAAATGCAAAGTCAGCCCTGATAAAAAGAACTTTTCAGATTATTAATCCAAGCAAAAAAAACACATTTACACTTTGCTATTATCTACTGACATGCTAAAACACGGCATTATGCGCGTGAAGGCGAATTATCAGAAGTGCATTGGGCTGCCATTTTAATTATTATTTAAGGTGGTAGCAATCTGAAACCACTACAATGGTGATGTTGATGACGGTGTGGTGTCGCAGCTGAAGAATTCATTGCGCACAAAAATATTTTTAATACTTTTTTATCCTTCTGTTTTTCTCTCATAAGCTAATTTACCAAGCCTTTCATGACTGAATACACTTCTTACGATTAGCTCTTTTGTTATCGGGAAAGTGTAACATTTCTCTTCATTGTCAGCTTGAAAGCTGGTGAGGAATGCAAATTGGATCTCTCACGGTTTCCTAGAGTAGAACTGACTGAGATAACCGAACTGTTCTTATCGCCTTTCAGTCAATCAAGCCATATGCATAATATTGTAGAGTATTTGAGGTTTTGTTAGGTCTGATGATGATGAAAAAATAGCTTCTACGTGAGTCGCCATCGTCAATAACAATCATCAGCATTTCACAGCTACCAATATATCGGACAGATTAGAAATATTTTATTTTTGAAAAAAAAACTGATTCTGACATGGATCTCTTAAATTAGTAAAAAGGATTTGCAACTGAATCTAAAATTAACAATCAATTTTTTGGTGAATTGACGATAACAACCCAACAATATATAAGGTCAAGTACTTCAGCATATTAATCCCTGATATAACATGTTTATTCAATAAATGAAAGATGAGTTATCCGACAATTGTCAAACTCCAATAAGTAAACATGAGGACAGATAAACATACACATGTAAAGTCTAGCGATTTGTTGGTAAGTACTTGATACAAGGTAAATCCATGACAAAGAGCGGTACTACTCTATTAACCATTGTGCTCGTGATCATTGTGCTTATTATTTTTATTTCAAGGGGGAAAAACCATTATCATGCATAAACGAAAGCATTCTCTACTTTTTAGTAAAAGTGCATTTCAACCCCTCTTGAAAAGGCAGAGTTTGTCTTGTGTGAGCCCAACAAAGAAAAAAAATATGAACTGTTGTTGGGTGAATTGCTTGCTCTTTTTTTATTGTTTTGTTTAGCTTTGAATTTGTGATACGGTGGATTTCCAATTGGAGAGCCATGTATTTTTGTTCGGACACGGGTCTATCAGTTTCAGTCCTTCCTTTATGGAAGATGTGGGTGCTCAAGACATGATTGCGCTTTTCTTGGTAGTCATCCGTTGTTCATTTTACAGTTTTTCCACTTGCGTGATGGATAGGTAATGATGAGCATCGGTGTACCTGGTCCTTATATAGAAGCAGTCCATATATATTTCCAAAGCAAAGCACCTCAATAAGAAAAAAAATCAGGCCATGTCACTCAAGAAGATTCCCTTTTCAAACAGAGCTTCTTCTTGCTTACTTATGATAATTGTGAGGGTACTTCATTTACACTTTGACGAATTGGAGCAGAAACCAGCAAGGAATGGAGAAGAAACGGGCTTCTCCTCCATCCTTTCTCATAATCAATTCAATTGAAAAGTACATCTCTGATTATAAATACATGATGGATGGGAGTTTTATGGGGGAACAGTAGAAGAGACATGATTTGAGCATGAGATGTTTATGAAATATGGTAACTTTTCAAACTACATCTTTCTGAGTAGTTGTACCGTTTTGTTATACCTGTATCATGCATATGTACCCAAACGATTATTTTTGTCATTATGAACCGAGGGATATGTACCATTTTTGGAGCAATATTTTTTCCAGCTTGTCCCGTGTATGCATCTGTTCCTTTTCGAGATTGAACATTGAAGCAGCCCTAGGATCCTGAAGGAATAGTTGTAGTTGGGGTTATTACGGAACTTAAAAATTGTTACGCATCCCCGAAAAAACATAGAATTTTAGTATTCTATACGCTTTCTTCATCTCTGTCTTGAACTTCATATTTCCTAAATTGAAACTTGAGTACCGTGAACAACCTCGATCCCCGCCTATTACTGGCATTGAACGTGTTGAGTTTCAGGCTTGTAGCAAAGGTACAGAGGGAAGCTGAGGAAAAGGGACCATGAAGACAGATCTTGTAGAAAGGGTCCCTCTTTTCATCTTTCTTGAGAAAAATAAACCCCTGCTATGATTATCATTTGTTATGGGGAATGGAAGAAGGAACATTAAAGTTGCCCTTTTGCTCCTTTCTTAGTATTCTTTCTCTCCCTCTCGTTCGGGTTTTCATTTGGAAGTTGATTTTTTAAGATAAACTGGGGCTAACAAAAAATCTTAACAAATAAAAAATAAGCAATGATACATAATAATATAAAGCAAAAGAAGTTTTCAACAGGAGCAGCTTGATCTGCTTGTTTGCTATTTACGTACAGGAGATTTCTCCTTTCTTGATTTTTTTCCCTCAACTTCTTTTCTTCCAAAACGTGTACATTACATATTCCTTAGTCAATCAAAATATCCTCGAATGGGATATGCGTATAGAAAACGCATCAAAGGGAAACTCTCCCTGGCAGATGCTTTTTCTCACTCGGATCGTCTCTGCATAATGCCATGATGGTGGTGGATGCGATGGGAAAAAAGTTCTTTCATGACCACAGCCACAGCAGCGTACATCTTGAGTTTCCCATATTGGAAGTTGGGATGGGATAAAAGCTTGAGAAAGGTAAGTCCCACACACTTGTTGCTCATCTTTCCTTGTCGTTACCACATGCGCGTCAGTATAAAAATGCATTTTTCCCTTGCAATACACCACCTTAAATATAGTTTTTCTTACATAGGTTTCTCCTATCGGCAATGTTTGACATGTGTACGCTTATCTCTACACAATATACCTAAATGGTTATGGATTCTTGAGAGGTACTTTATATTTGTTACGTAACGACACTCACTTACTTAAAAGTACATTAAAGAACATTGGTAATTACATATTTGGGTTTTCATTTCTCGCTGCTCTTTTTTCCTCCCTTTGAGGACTCCCCACTGCAAAATTCTTGAAAAGCCGGCAGGGTTACTGCCGAAACTGCATTTGGGACATGGACCAGGGACAGTGTTTGTTGTCGGGGAAGAAGAGAAATGATTTACAAATTAAATGAAAACAATGCATTACCTTTTTCCGAAAAAATAAATGAAACAGGTACATATTGTATTTATTTAAAAATGCTTTGTGAAGGTGTTCATGTACTGGTGTTCTGACCCAATCGCATACTGGATACCTAAATTCATATAGGAATGTTCACCCAAATTCATGTATATGAATCCTTAAGCGTTTTCTCCTTAAATATGTCACAGTATGTTGAATAAAGTTTCCTCAAGATCACAAATTCCAAGTAATACTAACTATAGATTTTTCAGTTAGAAAGTTTGAAAATTCGAATTATTTGAAAAAAACATCATTACCCACCTATCTAGATTTGATAAGTTCCTCATATTGTATTAAAGAAAAAGTACCGACGCTAAAATGTAGCAAATATGTAATGTACCTACAATACATCTTTTTGCTAAAATAAAAGTTGAACCAACGAAAACAAAATCCTGAAAGAATACATTTATTCGTTGCTAAATAAATTTTAAACTGAGTGTGAGTGAAGGATAATTTATCACGAAGACTGTCCGCTCTCCTCTAGATAGCCAATGATGAGAAGCGTTTGAGCTGTTGTTTTTGCTAAAAATGACCCATCCATCTTTAAGCTATCTGCCGCACTTTTATCCCAGAGAAACCCGAAAGGAATTCGTGATATCGTTATTCAATACACACAAGCAGTAATAATTACTTTGTGAAGGAATAATAAAATAGAAACAAAGACATAATTTGAGGCTGTCAGCAACAAAGAGATGTAGACTTGGCAAATGGCTTTGCTGTGCATTACCTCTTATACGGGGATGATTCGGAGGTTGACGATACCTGCACGAAGTCGCACAACTGGCCATCATCCTCTTCATCTTTAATTGTCCTTATGTGTGCGCATTTCTCAGCCCAACCTGACTGCCACAATGGCAATCACAATGATAATATGTAATCTCGCGGAATTTTTCTTGTCCTCGTTTGTACTACATCACCACCATTGCAATCAAGCAGATTATAGGGATATTTTTTCATGTTCAGCTGAAATTTTTTTTCCACTTGGGACTAGTACACTAGTAAACTAGCTTGCTCGTTAGTCTTGCCTAGGCCAGAATTAATCTTTTTATTATTTGCTTTTTATACCTTCTGAGTATGTGAGGGGCTGTGGATTTCTCCAATCCCAGGCAGGTTATCTTTGAGAAAAGAAGGGAAATTTTCTCATTATTAAAGGGCATTGGTTTGAGAAGCCTTGTGAGAAGTCCTTTATCTCAGGGAACAGTTAGTGGACTTTTCCTGCGGGAGTGTGGAAAGAGCTGAAAATTATGTATGATATAATCTACCGAGATAAAAGTTAAGGCTACAATACAA
Organism: Lepidocyrtus paradoxus; assembly: GCA_034696885.1. Classification (NCBI taxonomy): domain Eukaryota; kingdom Metazoa; phylum Arthropoda; class Collembola; order Entomobryomorpha; family Entomobryidae; genus Lepidocyrtus; species Lepidocyrtus paradoxus. The sequence continues at coordinate 35,068 of JAQGAH010000420.1, read as the reverse complement.
TGTGACTTGATAAATAGCCTAATGATGACAAAATCATTATAGGATTGGCAAATAAGTGCATATAATGGATGGCAGCCTGACAACTCCATTTTCCTTCCAAAGTCTAGCTTTACTCAACTTTCATGGATGATGTGACTGACAACGAGCACAGTGTCAATATGTAAAGTTATGTTTGCAAGAAACCAGCACTTGAAGAGTTGATCTCTAGTGGGATCATAAATTAAACATTAAACTGAAATGCCATCCAATCCACATATTAAAAATAGGCTGAGAATCGAGTTGAAAATAAATGAGCGTTGAGCTCAACTATGTACTAGTTGGATAAAAAGTATTTTTTCTCGGTAGTTTGTAGAGAAAAAAAGCGCAAATAAAATTTGTGCACAATAAAGCAGAGATATTTTCTTCAGATTGCGGTGAGTCTCTTTTCTCCGTCCATTGTATGATTTGTATGTAATGTAAGTAATGCTCGCTGCGGGAGCGGAGCTGTGAATTCGACAACTGACGAACAATTTTTTCCCCTTGTGTGAGAGATGCGAGAATCATCCCAATGCCCTGGTATGTTTGACGATCAGGATGAAATTGCAAAATGATAAGTAAACAACAAGTGCCTTTCGAGAGCTTCTTGGTTGAAACGAATCTCATGTTTTTGATGTAGGTACCGTATAACTACTTATGCATATAAAACTCATCATCTTCATCTAAAAGCCATTGTTAGGCTGAACTCACCCAAAGACAACTTTTGTCCGTTTGTTCTCATCTTTCCCCGATTATGATTTACCAGGATATCACCACCACCAAGATAATCTCCGTGTCATTGTGGATTGTAGATGGTTTTGAGCCCGTAAATCAAACAACTTCTCATATTTGCGAGGTTCGCAAATAAATGGTGTTATTTATTCCCACTGTATATAATCCTTTCGCCAGTATACAAGGCCGTGAATTGAGTGCCCTTCCTATGTGAATGCTTTCAGAATAATTATTTGCTTTTTAAGATGATTTTTTTCCATTTCCAATTTGCATTTAATGTGATTTTTTCCCTTTGTATTTTACCCTCATATTTCCCTACTTAGTATTTGGTAATAGGGTTAATTATCTTTTTTTGCTGGGCATCAATTTATAAAAGCTTAATTTCATCCCATCACCCACCACCACCGGCGCTGAGTTGACTGTTACTCAAGCTGCTGGGAATAATAAAAATGTGTGGCAGATGTGTTATATTCTCTCCTTGGCACTATTGCACTGGCGAGTTTCAAGAAATTAAAACTTGACAATGTTATTCTGGATTGAATTTACCGTTATTTTTGGCAACCTATTCAAAATTCAGAATGTTCATATTGTAGCTCTTCTTAAGCTACCGGCCTTACCGGCAAACATTTGGTGAAGAGATTCAGATTAGATAGTATGAAATTCACGGAAAATGCCATGAAATATTAACTTTAAACTTTTTATTGCATGAGATAACAAAAATGCATGTTTTGTGCCGAGGGTTTCCCAGAATTTGAATTTTATACTGTTAATTGCATCCTCATATCAGAACATACCTCATACCTACTTCTTAATAATCAATGTTTCATTTTATCCAGAAAGTTTGAGGTCCTTAAAGTTCATCAAAACTTAGCTTAGTGTATTCGACAACATTTTTATTGGATTTATCGATCCCCTAATCAAATCTGAATAAGCAACAATATCTTATAACATCTAAAGAAAACGAAAATTTCCATAAAAGCAGAACCCCTCTTTGTTTACAATTGAAACATCTTTGTTATTGAAAGTAAGAGGACTGAAGGAAAACGGGGAAGTTTCTGATGATGACATGAGCACTCTCTCACGACTTTTCCCCCTGGTTCGTGTAAAAGTCCATGAGATGAGTAGCAATATGTCATGACTGCCATGCGGTGCCAGCTTACATAAATGATATAATGATGATGACGGTGTGGTGTGGTGGAGAGTCTATCGTGAGTGGAGGAGCAAGAGCATGACTTGACCCTAAATGTCCAAAGTCGTAGATAATTTTTTGGACTTTTCAACAGTCATACTTTATAGAGATGAAAAGGTATAGGTGCCTTTTAGGCAGAAAATATCAAAAAAGAGAAGAAAAAATATTAAAAAAGGAGAGAAGCAAAATGCGTAGGGAAATATATAGCTTGAAAAAAAAACATTTTACTTGGCTATTTTTTTTCTCTCGTCTTTTTTGGGACTCTTCCTATATCATCATCACATCATCATTACAATTAAGTTATGCATTTTGATGATCCAACAAGCTACATTCGGAAACATGAGGATTTCAGCGTGTATACAACAGAGAAAAAAGTATCATGATCATGGAGAATCTTTTTTTAAGCAAAGCTAAAGTCGGTACTCTTCAGAACAATGTTGTTATTGCCATTCCACTGCTTATTATAATCTTGGGCTCTTTCTTCCCTGAAAAGTTGTTGAGAGCATGAGGATAAATGTATCTGACTGTGAATTTACATGAGTAAAAATCTTTGTGATGAAATTCACGTAACATCATCCCTCCACACAAAAAACGTCTTCACAAGGAGCGCATAGTGGAGTGTAAGTGCCCCAGGGCAGAAAAATTCCTTCAGAGAGTCATCTCCACATAAAGAAGTGAGCTCTCTGTGGTTTGGCTTCCCTCCTGTTAAATAAGGGCTTGGATAAGGTAACGTTGCCGTATTGTTAGTCATGTATAATTGAGGTAAGTATGCAGCAAAGATTTTGTCTTGTAAGATGACTTCGTATTTACAGATATGATGTTGATGATGACGGTCTAGTCTCGTCCGACAGTTACTTTTACGAAGAAGTGGATCTTCTTTACATTTTCTCTAGTTATTTGACCAGGTATGAGAAAAAAAAACTTGAAAATCTTCCTTTCCTCATCCTACATGTTTGGCATTTGGCAATATTTGCGCTGACTTACCTGATCTCCTCGATATCTGTATAGCATGTGTATATACACACCTTTAGGGATAAGCGTTACATGATTGGATTGCTAACATTAAGATTGGAAAAATAGGGTTCTCTCCTTACTTGATTGCTTCTTGGATCTCTGGCTCGAAAGCAATCACAGAAAGCAATGTAGACATTCCATTGAGGCATCCACAGTTGAAGCACTCACTCCACTGCTTCTTCATGTTTGTAATGCAAGCAAATATATCCATACTTTTGTGGACGTGTTTGTGGAGAGAGGGCTGTTGGTAGCCCATGATGAGTACATAAGCCAGCCAAGCTTAACTAACCATTCTTGTGGACGGTTAGTCTTCTTCTCGCTGACAAACAAGCAAACAAAGGGAATCTCTAAAATGTTCTCGCTATGATCTCCACACAGCAGAGCTTCAAGCAAAATATCTTCAGATAAGCAACAGGTAAACAGCAACCCTTCACGTTGCTCATGCTGTTACCTCATTTTCAACCTGGCTCCTTCTTCACACAAGAGGAAATTCCTGCCCTGGTCCTTTTCATCCTCATCACACTACATATTTTTTTCCTTCAACAATGCAGCTAGGTATTGCATCAACATATATGCCTTGATTGGATACACGAAAGGTAAAAGTGACATCTTAAAAAGGGTTTCCAATGTAAAATAGAAAGTCTCTCTGCCCCATTCCATTTCTGTTATGTAGAAATGCGGGACGGGGCATTATTTAGAGATACCTTTACTGATGATATGATGATGATGATGCTGCTTCAAATAGTGTATACCTAGTTGGGTAGCCAAATGTAAAAATATGTCAATAATGCTGCGTTATAGACACGAAAAGTAAAGTAACCTTGGGTAAAAAACAAGGTAGATTGGATAAGCAGGTAGGTAAGTGTTGGAGTACCTATACCTGTATATATCTACATAATAATGCTGCAGGTAGGATGATGATTATGATATGGAGGCTCACTGGCATACCTCGTCCAAATCTTAAACTCAAATCTGTGGGTACAGAGAAGAGACATAATATTTTCTCTCTCGTAATAATACATGCAACAAGACACATGAAAAGGAGCAAAACTCCCCATCCAACTTGCATGTGAACTCAAGACAATCAACAGGTATCCATCCCTATCCTACCTAGCCCAGGTGTGTGTGTGCGTCTCCGCAATTTAAATGCATAACGCATTATTACCTACATAAATATATTGTTGTCTCGCAATAACGATCAGAATAGTTATTGGTATTATGCTAAATGCCTAGCATTTATGTTATGCTCATGTTATGCTGAACGAGTGAGTGAGTACAACTCCAGAGGAGAAGGGTCGACTTGAGCTCACAAAAACAATCTCTGTTCAGAGGAGCCACATCTCTGAGAGGTAGCGTAAAGGTATGCATTGTTATGTTTTTACCTGAAGCCTCAACTGCGTTGCATTGGGATCCTCTCTCATCATCATCCTTAGTTATATTTTACTCTCGTCTTCTCACCCTCTCTCCCTCGACAATGATGATAATGTGTATAGGTGAGACAGAAAGAGGTAATAAAAATACATTAAACTACGTGTGCGTACCAATGCATGCAGCCCTCTGTAGCACATTGTATTTTGGCCATTGTTACTCCTCATGAAAAAATTGTAGGATAGGGAGGAACGGTGAGACTCTAACAGAGATCACAATAGTACTCCTTTACAAACAATCAGAATTTTAGTATCCAGTAAACAGTGGTCAGGTAACCATGCATGATCATTGTCACTGGTGGTATGCTTTTTTTTAAATCTTTTTGTTTCGAGCTGAGTTCCCAGGTGGGATCATTACGTTGTCCGAACTGTCAGATAACTTTACCTGGAGGTATTTGAAGTCATTTTGGTTCAAGAGTAAAGAGTTAATTTCTGGGATATTCCAAACACGCAGTTTTATACTGGGAAGAAATTCGTTGTGAAGGCTGAATTGGAATAATAACAGTTTTGTGGAAGACATTGTTATGGGAAAAGTCTTGGTTTATCAACTGTGGATAGTCCAGATTCAGTTGGTTCCTTCCAGCTAGTAACATGGGGATAGTATTTATGCAGGTGAATTCAGTTACTGTGGATTATTTATAGCGGTTGGAAAACCGTTTACGTAGTATTTACACTTTTGAGTGTTTTTCCTGATAATTTCGTATTGACAGAGGGTTTACGATATTTAAATAAGCTGTGGAAATATACGTTCTGTGTGCCAAGGAGAAGAGCGGGCTTGACTTTACTACACATTTCAGCACTATTACTACAGACTACAACCGAATCATAGGCAAAACTGTGGTCCTACCTTTGCTTTCTTGGTTTTAGATATTCAAAATGGTCTTTAACTGATTATTTTAATCTCTCAACTCGTAATTATCCTGGGTGTTGAGTGACAAATTGTAATACCTAGTTGTCCTCAGCTTATCGTTGGACTGGATTGATAAGCGTACAGACTCACAGCTTCATGGAGAGGCAGCCTTCCACACGTGTGAAATCCATGATAAGCTATGCATAACGAACTTTCGATCTGGAATGAATCCTGTGATGCTGTTTGGAATAACCACAAACGGATAAATGCAGAGGAGTTAATTTCTAAGAATCAAAGTGCGTTCGTTATGTTATGATTAGAATAAAAGAGTTGGTTGCAACAAACAAAAAGTTAAACAATATTCAACAATAATATCCTCATATCAAAACAGTTTTAACGATTTCTTCCTCAAAAAAACCCACACCGATCCACATTATCATACGTACGTACATGAGACGAGTTACTACTCTTGTTATTCTACTGGCTTACTTTTCACTGATATCTCTGTCAAGTCAGAGTTTACAAAGTGATTAGAACTTGGAGGAAAAAAATTGAGTTGGGATATGATACGAGCTGATGATAAGCAACTCAAATATTTTGCTTTTCCTGAAATAAGTAGGTAGTGATCAAATTAGTCAAACCTACTATGTAAAAACTCTGTTCCAGACTGCCCAAAGAACAATTTGTCCATGCCTCTGTACTAATCTGTCAAATAAGTATAATATTTGCTCATTCTTCTCCATCACAACTGGAGAGATAAGGGGAGCAAGAGGTGTGAAATTGTAAACGAAACAGTTCAAGAACATTTATTTTTTTCTCTTCACTCTTTCGCTCGGCTTGCAAGAGATAAATTTTTTTCTCTAGGAAGCTAGAGAAATATGAGTGATAATAGCTTTGTTACTCGAGTGGAGTCATCTTGACACTTGATGACGATAATAAAAAGGATGAGACGAGTGAATACCGAAGGGCTGGCTGAAAGCTAATCGAAAACTGACATTGTCACTATCAACTGCGAAGGATAAAAGGAGCCAGGTTGGAGTGAGGAGTTAACATGAAATGATAATGATAAGGAGGAAGAAAAACATAAATACAAATAGTTGAAGACGAAGTCGAATGTGAGGAAGTTCACAATCATTGCCTCTTCATCAATATCAGTCGGCAGTTAGTGGCCGAGGATGATGCGTTTTGGAACTAGCTTCATCTTAACAGTATTTCAGGATGCAATAACTTTTGCTCTCAATTACTGATTGTTATTCAGTTTATATTATTCTCATCCGGCAGTTCACAAAAGACAATCGGATTGCGATTGCTGAAAAATTGTCTCGTAAATATTACGTATCGCTAATTAGCAAACATGGGATTCTCCTCTAAGCGGGAACATAAAGACGAGTCTGGATTAAGAGAAGTTTCAATCCTTGTGATATAATCACTCCAATTCAATGTGTTCCGGTGGGAGGAGACCTCCTTCACGGTGTGGATGACAAGATGAAGGCCCTGGGAATAAGAAGACAGATTCTTTGGATGACTGTGATGAGGCTATCCTCATGTTTGGTGCTAGTTGTGTATTTATGTGCATTTTTAATTACCGCGGCCTCGGCCGCAACGCCGGGTGGAGCGGGTCCCTTTTCAGGAATTAGTGTTAGTATACCAAAGGCAGCTGCGCCGGAAGTTTACCGCAATGCAAAAAGTGAGAATATTATTTTACTTTCAACATTTGTTTTCAGTTTTTCAGCATTTCAGCTAAATCCCATCCGTTGAGAAACAAGTGAGGTTTGGGGGCAACAGGTAGTGGCGATTATGAGGTTGCAGGGCTGAAACACAAATTTTGCATTTGTTTACCTTCCAATGAATGGATCGAGTGTCTGCATCTGTCATGATATTTTGAGTCTCCTTCAAAGTTTCACATCTGCTTCAATTATACTAACCTCGTTATACCACATCCATAGAGCATTTTTACAGAAAGAAAATAGAGTAACAAGAACAGATTTACTTAGCTTGCTCTGTGTGTAGTAGACAGGAAGTAGGAAGCAAGTGTTCATATGCGTAGTTTCTGTTGGATAAGATGAATGAGCTTACCTACACACTTTTTTCCATTCGTGTGACCAAATCCCCCAAGCTGCTCCCTATCCTTCATTCAAACCTACTCATTCATTGAGTTTCGACACTCACTCTCAATTAGTTAATGTATGCCTCCCCTTCTTCTCCCCTTTCTTTTTTTTCAAAATAAAAATCATTTCACGAGAATGGAAATGAACGAAGCAAGTCAACAAAAAACATGTGCATTTTTATGCATGCGGAAATCCCAACAAGATATTCACTTCACCTCCCGGATTTTCCCACGGAACTAGGGATGGATGGATGGTGCAGTAGGAGCAGGAGCGAGAGCGCTTAATTTTTTTTCATTCACTTTCCACCTTCATTTTCCATCCCACCATAATGAGCTTCAATGAAACATTCAGAGGAGGACAGACTCAAAATGGGATGAGGATTCTTTCAAAAATTCTTGTTATATAATTATGCATGGAACATTTCATCCCTATCTGGTAGTCTAGTCTAGTTCAGCTCTTGCATTAATTTTCAAGGGAAAGAAGAGAAAAAAAAGAAGGATTTCATGAAAGTCTCTTGATAATGATGATGATAAAAGACTGACTTCATTCTTCATTTCACGATGTACTTAAATCGAGTAATGATAAGATAAAGAACAGAAATGATGATGATTACGGGAAGGAACGACGATGATGATCTCGACTCCTTCGCAAAGGGTATATTATTTATCAGCAGTATGGAGAGTAAATAATAAAAAATGATTCATATTTCATATGGCTGTAGTGAACTTTGTGTTTTTTATGGATGCTTCGTACTTTAAGGGAATCTCCCATCATTTGGGATGCGCTAAGGTAGGTCTCTCACTCCATCCGAGGGTGATGGGCTGAAAAGGATAAAAAAATGTAATAAGGATTATTTATCCGCAATATGTTTCTTTACATGTCGTAAGGATATTATGTGAGCCAATGTAAATCTGTCACTGTATAACTGATCATCATCATCATTTTTCGTACACAAGACTCACATTGAAAGCATTGTAACTGTTCCTATATGGGAGAGGGAAAAATAGTTTTGAAGAGTTGATACTGCATCTGAGCAGTTTTCTCTATTCTGCATTATTATATCTGTTCTGCCTTGTCCATTCTTTATGCACTGCATTCCTTTGATAATCAGCCAGTCATGCGGCATTACTTTACACACACGGGGAACCAGTTGTGAAGAAGCCCTGAGGCTCTTTACATGCTCCTTCGTAGTAATAGTGGAAGGAGGAAAGGCTGTAGTGACTCTGGGGTTGACTAAAGTGAGTTGGGTAATGAAAAGGAAAAAGAACTCAGAGCCAGACAACCAGTATGATTTTATTTTTCAGTTGGTCTTCTTCTTCTTGCTCCGTCTTGTCCTTTCTGTGAAATAGGAATATGATTATTATGATTATTATGCATCATCATGTTCGGAGAAATCCTCGTAAAAATGGGAATCAACTGGGGGATCATCATCAGTCAGTAAAATACGGTGATGTGATCATCATCTGAAGGATCGGATGGGTATGAAAATGAAATTATTCTGATTAAGGGGGATTGCAGGATCCGGGATTGTTAATAATAGGTCTGAATAAGATGGAAAATAAAAATAATGAGGAATTTTCTGGAAATGATATATATTTTACAAGGAATGATGAAAAATACAGAAAGAATATGAGTTTTCTCCAGTGATAATAATTAGCTGGGGTGGAATAAATTGGCAGAGAAGTAATTTTCATCTCCCTTAAATTCTACCGACAATTTTGGGTAGTTTCTGTAGATTGTAGCAAATGCAAAAATACAAATAAGTGCATGCATTTAGGATTTTCAACTGCACTTTGGATGGATTTGATCATTACCAAATGCAATTTTATTGTAAGCTGGTTCCAAGGCTTGCGTAAATACCTTTATAATATTTTTTCTTCATTTTAATCTTTCCTGGAGCCCATCATCGTAAACATCCTCTCATTGCTTTTGAATGCTTTTTTTCAATAGTGAAGTATTTTGTGGTCAGCCGTAAGCATATCTTTAAAATCCTTTAGGCAAACAAACAACAAAAAGATAAAGTTCATCTTTGCCATTAGTAAAGAAAATAGGATGCTCCACATTAGGAGCTTCCTCCTTAATCGCGGTTCCCATCTTCTCAGATGGGACGAAAACAAAATCCCTTTTCAAATTAAGACCATTCACTCACTCATCCGCTGTAATGGAGAATTTGAAGGAAACAGGAAATGAGACTTGGATGTGTTTAAAACGAGTGTTGGTGACAATAGGGAAACGGATGCGGATATGATACATGCGGGCAGTGCTTAAATAGAGTTTTACTACTTTAAACTAAAGTATATCGCACTTGAAAAACCTTATCAATGTAATAATTATTTCATCTTCACTTCAAAAGAGTAAACCACTATTAGTTACGTAGTCTAGCTGAGGATGAGTGGAGACTATTTTTTCCTCCATAAAATACTAAAAGCAACAGAGCTCCAAATATGGCCTCCAGTCCAATAAATTGAGAGCTGTTGGTATTCATTGATGATCGAATCATTTTTATGGGGAATGAATTGGAAGGGAGGCCAGATAGCAAGCGGTAGATTATGCGGGTATAGATAACGAGCATATATTTTCCAGGCCCAACGACAAACCCGTCGCTGTCATTAATCCTTCTCCAAAAACTTAAAAGTATCTCTTTGCACGTGTCACTAAAGCAATTTTCCAAAAGAGCGAGCCCCATCCTCACACTTTCCATTCCCCAGCACAGTCTCTCCTGTCAATTACAAACTCAGCAAAACACTTAAAATGCTCGAGGAAACGATCAGTCTCGTCACTGATTTCTCTTTTGCATGTCGCCAAACACTAAAACTCGAACGAAATGGTTTGAGGAAAGTGATTGACTTTGGAAGAAAAAAAGAGATTTGGAGCTTTTCCTCTCCTTTTTTGTCAAACAAGAACTAATAAAATGGGAGAAGAATGTGATAAAGTTATTAAGCACATGAGCTCATCATCATCTTAGAGACATGGCTGGGGATGATGATGAGATGATGCATACCGTGGGTGCAACCTTTAGCGTTTTCAAAACGTGCAAGTATTTCAGAAAATGGGGAAATGAAACAATCCTGTCATTCCCTCAGCCTAGCCATTGTCATTCCCTCCATTTTCAGATCAAGTCGGAAAGTTCAGAATTTGATGAATTTTCTCGGGAAAGGAAAAGGGAGTAAATACCAGCGATAATGAAGGAATCTTATTGGTTTTCTATATCTTCTGGGCCTGGAAGATCTATCTATTTATCTCCCCATAGTTTTTACCTTTTTAAGGAAGGTCTCATTTAAATATTTCCTTGTCTGTCAATAGATCAATGGGCTAATCTTCAAAGTTGATCTGGTCTGCTTGTAAACATACGGAATGGAAGAGATTTTTTCCTCCACTTTGAACAGCTCATATGGTCGGATGGTGAAGGAGGAGGTTTTGTTTAGTATATTAGCTCATTCTCCTAATGAACGCCTTTAATAATGATGGAGTGAAGCGTTTTTTCAAATGCATTCTTGCCCCGATGCGTCAAAATAGGTTTGAAAGGGTTGCACCCACCTTTCAGTTAAAATGCGCTCTACTTTCCCTTTCAATCTGAGAGATATGAATCGATAAAAATACGGCATTATTTTGGAGTTGAGGAAATTATATTACATACAATAACGTTTTAATATATTCGTGTTGGCCAAATAAAAACAAAAAAAAACATTGCTTTGGCGATTGTACAAAAGGATAAGATTTGTGGCGGTGGTGTGAATGAATGGCGAGAGGTCTTCCAACAATCTCTGTAGAATGGCTAAGATCACCAAACACGCAGGTACAATAGGATGAGATGATCAGCGCTGAGATAACGGTTGAAAAACGAAATCTTATTTAAATTGAACAGTTGACGGTGGGGCTGGTGACATTGGGTCCGCCATTGTTTTGAAATCATCACTTCATCACATCAATTTTACAACCAGCTTCATCGCCTCATGCCCATCTTCTTGAAGATAGTGAGGGTGGTGGGGGTGATGAGGATGTTAATGGCGCTGTACAGTGGATATAAAAAAGCTCCCTGAGAGGATTAATTGGATTAGATGGAGGCAAACATTTAAATATATTTTTGATGTGGGAGAGAGCTAAAGTGATGAAGTTAGGAAACATGAATGAATTGGTTGTCATTATTATTACGTAAGCAATAAAAGGAGGGTGCGTGGAGATATAAAAATGTCTAATCTTTATATCCTCCACAATAATAGCGTGATATAAGCAAGCCCCTACTTACTCAACGGAATGGCTTTGTATAAGAATGCAATTGCAACTTTATTAATATTCTCCCGTCGTATCTCATCTCGCATAAATATATTTCTCACTCCGTTCTCCATCTCCATCTTGTGACCACCCACGCCTTGAAAATAATCAGAAATGAATCAATAACAGCACATTATTCAGGTGCGTCCTACCCATGCTCATTGGCATAATGACATGATTTATCGGAGCCACTACTGAGAGCCTCCTTTCCACATATCTTGTCTGCCCTTTTTCATCCCACCTTTATAAAGGTAAATGGGATAGCTTTAATTCGGCTATGGCTTCACAAACCAAAGCGATCCAATATGACAGGAAGGAACGGTGCTATGATGATGGTGATGGGAGGCTTCTTCGTATTGTGTCATTTTAAAGAAAAATGAGGATCCTCTTGTGTGCAGAAAGGGACACTAATATTTGTTATTGTTATTATTAGCCCATTATAAAAAATGTAGTCATATGCGAAAATGGGCCAGCAAGGTAATAAAATCGTATACGTGACAGAACCCAAATAGGTATATGAACGTAGTCAATTTATTTGAGCTAAATTGAAGAAAAAAAATACATAACATAAGCATAACATATCAGATGCATATTTGGGCTCATTAACTTTCTTGTTCTTCATTTGGCAGGCTTGCATGACTTGGCTGAAAATGATTGTGTTGAGGTGGCAAAAGTAAAATGCGAGACGAATTGAAGTTTATTATTATTAAGGAATGGATATAACATCGTAATTCATAAGAGACTATATAAGTTAGTACTAAAGACACTAAAGTGTAGGAATTTTCATAAGCTCGATGATCATGATGATCATAATCATAATCAAATGCTTGACTACACACACACGATACATAATCGAATCATCACGCATCGTGGTGGTAAAAATAATGTAATGGTTGAGAATTAGACAAATGAATTAAAATTAGATTGACGGAGGAAGGAGAAAGAAACATGTACAAGCCGTGTTCTTAACGGCAAAAGTAGAAGTCCTTTTAAAAATCCCTTATTAATAGTTGATTGCATATGGCCTTGTGAAGAAATTATAGCTTATAAAAGTTTTACCTTTAGATTATGTCTAGATATTATGCAAAACACCTTCCCTAATTTTATGCTAAATACGGAAGGTCGATAATTTCCTTTTTTCCTTCGACCGGTTAGAACAACCCTTGCAAGAATGGGTTGGTTACTTTGGATATGCATGCTCAATGGTCGCTCACTCCACTCACTCCACTCACTCCACTCACTCCACTCACTTTATCAGCTATCTTATCATGACAATGAACAGGTATCCCTTCGGTACTTCTTTAGCCTATATGAGCTGACGAAAATATGGAGAGGTGTCTTATGGACAAGAGCTATTTTTCATTTTTTATTTCCCTATTATTGCTAAAATACAAGAACAACAATATAGGATGAAGAAGCTCAAGCTGATACTCATGTTTTTCACTAGCCTATCAGCAAACTATAAAAAAATCCACTTGTTATTACTATCTGATGAATAGCAAGCATGTGGAGTCGCTGCTCTCGCCAAATCTCCCCATTGCAGTCGCCCAGAAAACATGAAATTTTCTATCTATTCTCTCCTTCTTCTCAAGCCATAACAATCCTCAACAATAATGGGCCTTTCCTGCTTTGTTGGTGATGATTGGGAACGCTGTTATCCAATTTCACTGTTGACAGTTATGAATCTTTGAAAATTTATTGGAGCACATCATCATCCTCACCATATCGCCACTAGTGCCAGCCGAGGAACGAATTATGTTGCTAATAAAACCATATAGTATTTGTACGGTCGAGCCTTGTTGTTTCTCTTTTTAGCAGATAAATTGTACCCTGTGGAAAAATCAGTTGCCAAAAATGGGAACCTTTCATCATCATCATTCTCATTCCACCTATAAAAAAAACTTACCGATTGGGACTAGCATCTCTTTAAAAAAACTTAATTTGCCGTCGAGCGAGAGTAACGCGATACACATGATAACATTGATAACATGTAAGCACACATGAGCATACCGAGCCGATAGCCTCGTTGTGCAAAAAACTGAAACTATTTCACTATAAATTCCTGGCTCAAGTGCAGCTATACAAATTTTAAAGCATTATTTAATTTGTTGACCTTCGGCTTCAAAAACTATACATTGGAGTAAAAAAACACATCTTAGAAGAAATTCTTTCAAGCTCTCCCACTTTCAGCTCCATGAAAACGTGCTAGAATGGCTCATAAACATGAACAGCGAGGTTGATGACGATCAAGGGAAAGAAAAAAAGGGGAAAAATCTCAGCCTTTCTCATTTTTCTCCTATGTGATGCTATAGATGATGTTGATCTGACTAGAATTAATAATTTCTCCCCTTATGATATCTTACCTTATTTACTTGAAGATCCTCTGAAGATATCATTCTGCAAAAACATACAGGCAGTAAAGGTCAAAGACGTGAATTTTTAAGAAGACTTTAATGCATTGACGGAAAAAAAACTTAATGAAAAAAAAACGCTCGCTTTGGCAGTTACAATAGCAGTAATAAAAAAAGTGATCATAAAGCCAAACAATTTTTATTGATGATATCATCTAAATTAATATAGCAAAAATGAATACAAGGAACGACCAGCGAGATGATGGCATTGGGATGGGGAAACTGTATAGGAAGATAAATGTTGAAAAATATCCTTTATTAGTACTATTCTGATGATGATGGTGGTCATCATGATCAGTTTCATTCCATCCTCTTCTTGTCTTCTAAAAGTATTGAAGAAAACGAGAGGAGCGATAGGGTGATTACAAAAAATATAAAGATCATCATCATCATCGTCATCATGATCATCTTGTGAATTTTGTGAACAAGAACAAAAGTGTGCTTATGTATGATATAGGTATAGCACTAATTTGCATACACTTTTTTAGTAGTTCCATCATTCAGCTTGACATTGGGTTTTGGTCGTGTCATGTTTTCTTAGGATGATGAGCGCTTGCTTGTCATGCAACATCCAAAGGGGAAAAATGGATTTGAGCGGAGAGTTTTTCCACAATTTTGCGCTCAACTGGTGAATTGCGAAAAAAATTATTGCATATAGACAATAGCATGTCTGTGTCTACCCAATATATATAGTTCTTTATAAGTTTATCATGAATTCCGCAAAATAATGTATGGATATTTGTTACATGATATGGAGGCAATGGAGAATTGTAAGTATGATCTTATGCATAATTATTTTGTTTTGAAGGGTTACGCTAAGAAATTGAAATGGAGTTATCAAATATGTATCGCATTATCACTAGCCAAGGTCTTGTTTAGGCTGAGGAAAAGTCGATTCCTGACGATATTATGCCATGAGTATTTTTAGATGAGCACAGACTACTTACTACTTATCATTAGAGTAGGTATTCAGATCTGCTTGTAATCTTCCTCAATGAGAAGAATTACAAGGAACTTGTCTACGTAATTTGATTGCATTGTAATAAGTATCTATTAAAAATCCAAACATTTTCCCTTCTAAAATTTGGCTTGGCAAGGGTTGCGGCTTGACTCAACAGAGAAAATGGGGCTGTTAACAAGAAAAGCGTCTTAATACCTACGGACGTCATCAAGTGTGAAATATCTGATTTTGCTGTAAATTTTAGCACCGAAACGAGATCTACATGATTACCTGTTGCTTTTTCCCTTTTCAGCATTCTGAATTTATATAGTTGGGATTTGTGCCTCTAAATTATATTATTGTGAATGAATGGGGGGAAGAAAAATGAGTTTCTCGCTTAAACAAACAGTTTTGGTCGGGCCGGGAGACTCCTTCAACCAGTCGGTGGAGGCTGAGATGTCGTTCGCGGTACTGCAAATGAAGCAATTGTACTTATTTATGAATAGGCTGGCTGATAATGATGATTGTATGGCGGGGTGGCATGGTTGGTCCAACTTGAATCCCTGATTTTTTTTCAAACAGATTTATACACTTGTAAGTGTTTAAATAAGAAACATATTTTTCGCAACTTTGTTAGCCGATTGGGGGAATGTGTACCCACACATAATATACTTCTGATTTTGAATAACAACATGAGAACATCAAGCGCTTTAGCTATTTGTAAGAGGAACATGAAGGAGAAGAAAGGAGCAAACAACCACTTTATAATAATCATAATAATAATAGCACATTGAATAATTTATGTTCATCTAGTGATACACCTGCGAACAAATTGAGCATTAATTAGCATTCAAATAAGCTTTGCCGACCCTTTCGGGTTTCCTAATGGAGAACCCGACTAGAGAGCTCCGCGATGACTATGATATGCGTCATAATAATATGGTAGGTAATTCTCAGCGTTTTTTGTGAGATGCCTTAAGATTAACACAATAACAATAAGGAATGTTGATTATATGGAACAAGATATGCTTTATTTGTTTATTCTGATTCTACTTACGACAAAATCCATCCATCTGTATCAATTACCAGACTTACGTATTCACATAAAAATCTTATCGACTTCTTATTCTTCCAAATGACTAGAGCCGAAATGATTTACAATCTAACCACTTATTAAATGATGGCTAATGTCCTAGCTCTTTTTTTATCATTTTACGATCTAATATTTAGTCAACAATAAGCTCAATTACGATTTTGGTGTGATGAGATGGCGATGAAGAGCAATAAGATAAAAGAGGAAATTTGCGTGGTCGTCTTCATGATCTGATTATCGGATCCTGTTTTCACCATTCACGTCACCCATCCCCCTCCTGCCAATAATACATAAATGCCACCATTAAAGATGGCAGCGGTTGATAAGCCAAATTTGTTTCTGTTTTTATTTTCCTCATTGCGGATCCGTTTGGACTGAAAGTAAAGCGGAATGAAATTGGTGTATGCGATGAATCTAGGACTAAAAACTTAATTATCTGCGTAGGCACTTGAAACCAAACAGTTAAGTTTTTTCCCCTCTGCCTTAGCCACAATAAAAGTAATTGATTGTAACACGTTATTAATGTATTAATATTTTAAATGCTTCGTGTTCACTTGACAAGTCTCGCAAATCGAGTAATTGGCAGGTATACAAAAACAATCTCGAGGTTGAGCGAGTCAACTTCAAAATAGTCATGTCTTGATCAACTCTCGAAGAAAGCATTTTTTTAGGAGGCAAGGCCAAATCGCTCAAACTCAGTTGCCTAACTTCCTTATAGGTAGGTATACCTTGTTGTTGTTGGCTTGTCGGGGCTTGTGACTCTTTATTAGAAAAAACGTGAACTGATCTCAAACGAGAGAAAAGAGCAGTTTATATGCATGTATATTAAAATGAAAGAAGCATCGTCATCATCATCATCATCATCAGTTAATATTATTAAATATACAGTTGACGACACATCAGCATCAACAACAATTCAAAATAACTGGTTGACTTGGAATGGAATGTAACCTTGCCCCGTAAAAAAATCGTTGAACTTGCACTTGCTCGGGAAGAAAATGGAAATTGGATGAGATTAAAACGTGATACAATGTTCAATATTACCCATCTGTCTATAGCCATGTATGATAATGGCCCCTTTGATATTGGAATTGCTTTACTTTCTTCTTCACAAGCCAAGAAAAAAACCAATAGGAATCTGTTTTCTTATCAGTATCACTTTTCTCTCTCTCTCTCCTTCTGATACATTTTCGTTTTAGCGAGGCTCAAGTGTCTGCTTCTGTATGGAAAGGGGAGAAGAGGGACTCTCATATCATTCATTGGTATTAATGTGGTGTGGGGATGATGATACCGTACTTATGATATGAAGATGATACCTGTTACCGCTGTGTGCAACTTGAATCATAATTTGTGTTCGTGGTGATGTGATATTTGGCTCTTAGTCAAGAACAGCGAACAAGTTATAAAGGAGCCTGGCCTACGAGACAGGATCTCTTTTCTCCTTATCAAACTCTTATAGGAAAACCAGCCGGCGATATTTATTCAGTAGTCCGTTTGAGCCTTGCTAACAAAATCACTGACTTGATTGATCCTTATCTTCGTAAGCATAGTTATGTGGTAGGATGTAGTAGTAGTAGTAGTGGTCGGTCACAGATATGTACACTTTGGCATAAAATACTTTTCAAAATTAGGATCCCAACTTGGTGCACTGATTTTTTTTTCACTATAAATATATATCCTGGTTGGTCTGAACAATCAGTTATGCAGAGCAGAAAAGTTACGTACATTTGATAAACGCCTCTTGCCCCCCTCTTATCCTTTACCAGACAGACATCATGATTTACAGATAAACGGTATCATTTTCACCTGTATTAAATCGAGATTTTTTTTCTTTTCTCTCCTACTTTCTATTCAACATAGCAATTGGAGAATTTTTGCAGGAAGAGGATTTGCTTAAATTAGTATTTTTTATAAAAATGATTGCATTTCCTCCGAAAATATAATACACTTTTTAATTATTCAATTAATCTATTGAATCTAAAAATTGTTCCTGATTGGAAGGATGATTTCCGAAAGAGAACTTTCTGGTCCATAAAGTTATATCCAGCCTGGTTTTCTGTGTAAACTAGAACGATATCCTTTATCGGAATTTTCTTTAAAATCTTAAGCTTGACTTCACTCTCATCGCCTTCCTTTCTTTATGGTATTATTATCATCACACGTTTATCAGTAGCACGGGGGAGACTTTCAGTGAAGCAGTGAAATCAGTTTTATCTTTTGGCATCTGCATCTCTCCCAAAAAAAATCTTGTTAAAAGTGGTTTCTTTTCTAATGCAATACATTTTATGCATATTGTTATGATCATCATATCATCATCAGTGCAAAATGTGCATGAATACATGCATATATCTCCTCTTTCTATTTGGCACTGCTCCGCACAAAACACTTATGATTACCTACTTTACAATACATGCTGATTGATGAGCAACATAATAATACGAGCTTTTATCATCATCATATCCCCTGTGCATTGTTACAAGTTTTGGCAGAACTGGATGGAAAAATGTTGGCTGATTGCGGTGATCATCACCACACCATACCATGATGATGATCATCGAGTCTGGTAAAAAGACTCAAAAGTAAAAGGCGAATGAATGATGTAGGGAATGAAAACAGGCTCCTTTTTATCGACCCCACTAAGCCAAGCCACTGGTTTCAATAACAGAGAGACAAAACCAAGTAATCTCATCTCATATGCATTATATATTGTATTTCAACAATGGCTAAAAACAACAACAGGATTTTTGTGCCTTAGATTTATGCGGATACAATTTGACACATTATCCATCGCTTCTTCATCCTAATCATGATATTAATGTCAACAAGAACCGCACGATCAGAATGGTAGCATCAACATCCACATTGCTCATTTTTTTCCCTGTGTTATCACTCAGACCAGAAGATTACGTTGGTTTCTTGGTGAAAATACATATTTGGCTGTGGTGGCGCACCAAACGCTGTTATCTTTCTTTCCCACTTTTACCACAAGGAGAGAGAATCGATAACCTGTAATCAATCCGTGTGTCTTCCACGTTATTGATGGCGATAGGTATATGGATTTGCATAGTTGTGTTTTAATCTCATCCTCTAAGTGTGAGTTGCGTTGCATCTTTACCATAATTGTATTTTTATGGGCTATGGGGCTGGCGATAATTCTTACTTTTTTTAAGGACCAACCTTGAAGATACTGGTTTGAGCCAAAAGGAGGAATGAACTAGATTACATTACAGCTTCCGCTTCATCAATCGGTTTTAATGATT
This sequence comes from Lepidocyrtus paradoxus, assembly GCA_034696885.1. Lineage (NCBI taxonomy): Eukaryota > Metazoa > Arthropoda > Collembola > Entomobryomorpha > Entomobryidae > Lepidocyrtus > Lepidocyrtus paradoxus. Next base: position 15,757 of record JAQGAH010000420.1, on the reverse strand, counting down.
TTTTTCAAAAGAAATGAGGACAAGGACATGCAACTTTCGTGCAATGCACCAAGAGCTCAAGATCCGCTTTGGCGATGCAACTAGGCTCATCATCATATAACATGGCTCTACATGATTTCAGCCGTGACTGATCTCTCCCCAGATCAAGAGTAATAGTTTATGCAAAATATATGAGCAAATTTTTAATTAGACTTTGAATTATTTTTTTCGGACTTTTTCCAACTGCTTTTCTCTTATTTTCTCATATAAAAGTGCATCTTTATCATTCCTTCCTCCCAGGGCATGGCTGTATCAAGTACCAGTTTTTTTCGGCTACTTCTTTGCTGCTCCCATATGGAACAAATCTCAGATGATAAATTGCACCCTTTTCCCATTCACGCAAATCATTTAAAGCGTACAGTCATATATTAAGTTTCACTTGATGAATACATTTTCACTCCATCCATATAGCCAGCGGTCCAAGACTCTTAAAAAACATTCATTCAACAGAAAATATTATGAGCATCGAGTCTTAAATGTCTCTTTAGTAGCATTAAATTCTGATCCTCCTGTGGTATATGTACTTTTAATTCCTGAACTAACCACATGTCTTGTTACAAACATGAGCAATTAATCCAATGTTGTTTACGATATCCATATATAAAAAGTCATAGATTTATTACCTAACGCACATTTCACCTTAGCTGTCTTCATGGCTTAAGTGTATGCAGTCATGAACATATCTCCTCCTTTTGATGCAATTCCCATTGCTATTGTTCTTATATATGTTCCGTACAGAAAGAAGAGTTGTCGTCTGTGGAGGTGGTTGAGGTAAAACCATATTTTTTTTTGCTGTTTACCCTTTTCAATTCTCTCATCTTTACAATAAAATTCGCATGTGGCAGGCATGGTAAAATAGGATTTTTTTTTTATTTTCCCCTTCTTCTGTGTTTTATGATCCCAGATATTTCTTTTATTATTGGGCTTTAGAAATTCATCATGAATTGAATAAAATTATAATGGAGGGATGATTTTCACTGTTTTACATATGAGTACATATGAGTAGTCTTTTCCATCTCCTTCTCTCGGAGATAGCAAGAGATAAAAAACGAGTGGAACCACTGCTGTGAGAGCCGCATATTAAAAAGGGGCATTTTTGCAAAGGAAAACATTCTCTCATTGACTTTCCGTTAGCTTTGTTGTCGTACGCATTGATATATGAATTCATCTTTGAGGATTGGGATGTGTCTCAGCGAGTGAGCGAGACAGGACAACCCGAATATTTAAGTGTTGTGACGTATTTTTCCAAAGCGATACGATTCATATGAGTAGTAATTCTTTTTGCCACCTATAAAAATGGTTGGAATACGTAGTTTCACTCGAATGCTACATACTTTACCAGGGAAAACATATCTCTTTAGTAGTTGTGGTCAGCATAAAGATTTTTTTACTCTTTAAGGCTCCCATCTACCTAGAAAGATTGCATTAAAATATAATTTTTCGTGGGTGGTCCTGCCCGTCCATCCGTTGTAACTTGTAGGAATTGCATATTATTACTATCATCGTTCAGTCGTTCGCATTTTTTATGAATCGTTCTTCCTTGCCATTTCATTGTTTCGCATCTTTGTTTGCTGACAACGAAAATAAAAGGGGTTCATGAGTCTTTATGCTGTAATCGTACGTGGTGGTTAGTCAGAGATATGTGCTCGTATATGCCATTATTATTTAAAGCGAGTCCATTTTGATGTTTTCCTGTAGAAATATGCTTGTTCATAATATCATAATGTTCATTGATGACCGAAGCTTTCGGGCTTTTCTCAGCTAAAAGCCCAGTTTAACAATAGACCCCCGTGCTTTATGGCATAAGCAAAGGAGGAAAACGCTTTCATTTGGAAAAATATGTATAAGAAATCATGTAACTTTTCAAACAAAATATGGATATAATTCTGTAGGAAAGTTTTGCAATGTTTTTGCCTTTGGTGGGGCCATGAATGATTCACTTGTGCATGGGTTTTGATGAGCCCATGTCCCATAACTGGTCTTGTTTCTGTTTGGCCATTACTGGTCATAATTTTTACAAGCAACAGGAGAGTAGAAAATGTGTTATCATAAGTTGCGCTGATGTCCAAATCGACCTACACACAATTTTTTTCGTCATTTTTATAGAGATACGAAAGGAACATGATGATATCATTTTCAAAAAATTTGATCGCTTTCTTTGACTTATTGTCTGCTCAGATAATGCAGTTGGTATAGAATCTGATGGAGTTGGTATGCTAACTGTATTAAAATCGATTAACAATGTCGTTTAAGTATAGCAAAACTGTACTCAACTAAGATACATCAATGCCAAAAAACACTGCTCTAGATTAGTAAATTTACATGAGGTGTTGTTGTCCTTTTGTACGACGATTTTTGGAGCGAATACCAGAACATGTAATTACTTGAAATTAGATTGATGACTGGTTGATGAAAGATAAAAAAGAAAGGGTACGATAACTTTATTTTTTAAATACAAAATATATACAACATATATAATGGATCATACACATGTCAATATATAGTTACTACTAGATTTTTTAAAGAAAGGACGAGAGAGATTGAAAAAATGTCCTGTTGTTGAAGCAGCATTATTTCCATGTTACGCATGTTGCAAAAAACCCTCAGGTTATATAAGGACATGACAAATGTTTACTCTTATACCTACATCATCAGCATCTTTAAACTAGCATGAGCTCATCGTGAAAAGATCAAAATATAAAAAAGGTGGGCGATATGGAGAGAGAAAAAGTTGTGGATTTGTTTGTAAGACAAAGTGGTGCTCACGCAATCTCGCAAATCAACTAAATGAAAATATTATTCATCATTATATGAAACGCATTGGATTTTGAAGCTTTAGTTTTGTTTGACTACAAGATGATTATAAAATAATTTAGCTTTTTCCTAAAAACGACTGAGATAAGCGAAAGCATGCTAATATCCAGTCCCCCTTTTAAAACGCTTTTCCTTTGGATGTTCTCACCTGTTATTTTAGTATTTTAGTCATTGATTTTGTTACGCACTTCGTTCTCCACCAGTAGTTTATTCTTTTCCACCCGATTTTTTATCGATGTCCAGCGACTTTAGCCATCTATGTAATAATAATGCTTCAAAATGCACTTAAAAAGTTAGCAAATAGTGAAATAATAATAATGCAGATTAATTAATTTGTAAAAAAGAAATGCCACGAATAACTAACCTGCTATTTTATGTACAAACCTAATGTATTCTGCGTGGAAGGTATCATAAAATAAAATTGGCAACGGAAACCCTATTAGTGATTTTTACCAAATAAAATTTTCTTGACGAGTCATATCATATCATAACTACCAGCATAGCTATTCTAAGGACAAGAAAGTTATTTCTTGTAGAATATGAGGTTTAAGAAACTTTTAATTATTAGCTTTCCTTGTTCTCCATCCTATAGGAAGAAGCATTATTAGAACCATAAAAAAGTTAAAAATGGGAATGGAATTTGTAATGGGAAATGCTATCTAACAAAAAACAGCTCGTATTCCATTCCTTCCTCCTTTACTCCTCTTCTTCGTTCTCAGGTTCCTTCTTCTTCACTGCGTGTTGAGATCATCCATCCCATCCTATCGTCTCATCCCCACCGCATCTTCTCTTCTCATCCCTCCGCATTCACACACACTCTCACCGTCGTCGTCCACTTTTTTTGGTTAAAGTTGCTTCAGAGGCTTTTCTATCCATTCATCATCAGCAGCAGCACCATTCTAGCTAAAAAGTTCAACCATATCTACATTTATACGTTTTTTTCCACCAGTTATTAAACTATCAGGCAACGCAAAGGAGTTTGTTATATCTCCAGGCAAGGTAGATGGTTGAAGACTCCGGTCTCCTCACTTTTTTCATAGGTTGCTGGCCAAGAGACGAAGACGAGGAAGGTTAGAAAAAACGTTGATAAAAAACGAAGGAATGCCTGAATGCCATGCTATATCGCATCTCTTCTTTTGTCCATCCATCCACCACTAATATTTTTCGCTCTTTTTACCTCTTGTTATGCATGTGTTTTATATATATGTTGCTGGATAAGTATTCACATCTCAAATCTTTTCAGTCTTGTTGGGCACATTTTTTTGTCCTTGACTTTCATGAATGCATAGTTGCACAGGGGATGCCTCCTGATTGTATTGCATATAATAATGTAGAGCTATTATATGCCTTGTGATCTTGGAGCCGGAGTACATTATTATTACCCTAGACATTAGTCTTCCCTTGAGAAGTGGTGGTGGTGGTTTTTTACCTGTTGACTAGCTGAAAAAGAGATGTGGAATGGGATGGATGGATGATGCAAACCGTTTTCTTTTCTTCCTCGTCTTCTGTTTCGCAGCTTATTGCTCGGAGTTTGGAGGAAGAGTGGGCAAAGCATGCAGTGGTCCCCGTTTGTTCTGTTGTTTTTGAAGGGTATGTATAATATGTGGAGTCTGAAGTGGTTCCATGAGGCTCTGCTCGTTTTTTTGTGCATTTATTGTAAGACCTTCGAAGAGAGATGGAGTGTGATTTTGGAACCTCCTCTTTTGGCATTTTCTTTACAAAGTATTTTTTAGACAAAGTTATTTTTTTTCATGTTGGGTTTGTTATTGTTGATGGATCAGGAGAAGGAAAATGGGAATCTTGTTTTTGATGAGTATGTCTTTAATTAACATACCAGGTGAATGTTAATGCTAGATGCGCGGCTTATGGATGTCGTTAAAAGAAGATGCGTTTTATTGTTTGTGGGAATGGGTATTGCTCATTTCATCATTGTCAAGTATATGTTAGATTTTCATTGCTAGTCATTATGCATTCGTGCTTGGAGAGTTGAAGAGAGACAGGTACAAAGGGTTTTTCTATCATAATCAATATCCCTTGTTAATAATACTAAACAAAGGAAGCAACGAGTTGTCTTCGTTCTCCAAATTCCTTTATTTTTATTATTATAATTCTAGTATTGTTAATAATTTGGGTACAATTTAAAAGTTCAAATTTTTTTATTTTAGACAGTTTAACTTACATTCAATGTAGATCAAACAAGCTTGAATTCGTAAAGTAGTTTTCATTGCAAAATTCCTATCAGATCCAGTTCTTGATTTGCATCTTTTTGAAAATAAAAGATTAACTTTAATATCATTTTCGGTTAATTTAAAAAAAATTAACGCATTTTGCTTCTTTCACTTCCCGAATTCCTTCTTGACATGTTCAAGTTTCCCCAACGCTTTTACTGACGTTTAGCTAAGTATGCTGTATGCATTAAAAACGGTTAAAAACTCAAATTGCTTGTATGACATGACAGGGAAATTCTTTTCTGTCAGACTTCACCAAAAGAAAGACAAAAACCCCATATGAAAAAGTACTTAAAACGCATTGTAAATGAAAACATATTAAATGCTCGGAAAAGGTAATCATGACATGGTGGAATTTCGGGGGTGATGATGGTGAAATGCACGCATGTAAAAAAAAACATTCATTTCAAGATGCTGGTGCTGGCCTGTTATAGAATGAACAATAATGCAATAAACAGCATTTGATTTTTTTAATAGCCCCGTGTTCCTTCTCTAGACGAGTTTGTGTAGTGGGCTTTTTATTTAACTTTCTATGGCTTATCAAGCCTTAAGTATATTTTTTCTCATTGGTGCCCATATCATCATAATCATATCGTACTTTACAAGATTATTCCTCGCTCAGGAGTACCAGTACCGCCCGAAAATACACAAGCACTTGAAAACCTTAGTTTGATAATCAGTCAAAACTCAAGTTGAATAATGGGGAATGAAAATGACAAAGCTCTTTTGAGAAAGAAAGATGCAGCAGACGTTTTACAACAATATTGTAAAAACAGCATGTTCCCCTCTGCAATTTGGTTTGGATGCGTGCGTGTGCGTATATTTGCGCTGTCCCAAAAAATTCTCTTCATTCCCATTATAAATTCATGAATACATCGGCAATCAAGAGTTTGTTGGAATTATTGCTAAAATAATATGTTATTAATGTGAACCAGACAATCACTACAAGATGGAAATATTTTCATGTAGGTTTTGCCAAACATTTAGCGAATGTTAAAGCTATGAAGCAATATCCCTCCTCGGCAGTGTACATTCAAAGCTATTTGAATGGGTTAGAAAAATAAGTTAAATGAAGAGAAGTAGTCAAATCATCCCCTTTCTTGTTGGTCATGCTTTACGTAAAAGGAAATGTGTTTGGTCGGTTTCACCACCAGCACCTCCACTCCACTCCATAGGATTCGAATACCACCATGTGAAATGTGGAGAGGCTGTATGGATGAAGTGCATGGATTTGCTCATAAAAGGAAATGAATGTCCATTAAAAAATACACCGTTTCAGATGGAGCTCTCGAGAGAAGGGGCTGATGGTAATGATTATATGATTAGGGGATGGAGGAAAAAAACTAAAATGAATAGTTTGTCTACCCTATTAGTAGCTAGTAAAGGGAATGACTTGTAGTAAAAAAAACTCCCTTTCAGTTTGAGTTGACGTTGATGCAACGAAAAGTTTAAGATATTAATTATGACGAAAGATTTCGCATTTTATGAGGATACAAAAGCCACATGCATAGTTTTTCTTAACCATGAAACAGCAAATGAATGACAAGGGGGATTTTAAAGCTTAGCCTGGCGTGTATATTGTCATGCATTAGAAATCTTTTGGAGATTTTACATTCATCCTTCTTTGTAGGGGCCCTCATAAAATCATGAATATTATTGCTGATTATGAAACATAAAAATGGAAACGAATGGATTGGGGCTGGGGCGTTGGAGTGTATTTGCTTATGGGAGTCCTTTCCTGAACGGGAAGATCAGGATTTTCGGTTCCTTCCGCTCCTTGAATAGTCACAAGCAGGGAAAAGGATTCATCCCATAATGGACATGCTGAAGTTATTTCGTTTCGTTTAGTAGGATCCTTCTCAAGACGGAAGACAAATAACATGTATTGATGCGATTTTAATCACGTCTTCCGGTATACACAGGGCATCAAGGGTTGGGTGATGTGACACAGTTAAAATGAAGCAGATGCCTTGAAATTAAAATCGTACATGATTTTTTTTAAAAAACTTCCTGTCAGAAGGAGTTTCAAAAGTCCTGTTCCCTCACTTAATGGCACACGACATCTTCAGATTTTTTAATTCATTGGTTGAGGACATCCTGTAGTGGAACAGGAAACGTGGCATATGCTACCCGTTTTTTTCATAAGGAAGTGTGGCTGGCTCTCAATGAGAGACCATGTTGAGAGGGAAAGGAACATGAATGGAAAATTTTGAAATCATGTGAATGTGAACGTCTCATCATAAAAGCCTACGCAGTTGTAATTTTTTAAGCTCTTCAAAGATTTATTGTCCGAATGAATTATTAAATTTTAAATATTTTTTTTATTTATTTATTTGCAGTATGTATTGGTACAAATGGACGCATGTCAGTTCCATCCAACCGGTCCCACCACTATCGCAATCTCAAAGATCGCTACACGAACTGTACATATGTGGAGGGGAACCTCGAGCTAACTTGGATACAAGACCGGGACATGGATCTCAGCTTCCTGCAGCACATCCGCGAAGTCACAGGATATGTGCTTATCTCTCATGTTGACGTGAAACGAATAGTTCTTCCAAGTCTACAGGTTATTCGGGGTCGCACCTTATTCCGCCTCAACGTGCATGATGATGAATTCGCTTTGATGGTGACCTTATCTCGGATGGATAATCTGGAGCTTCCTGCACTCAGAGGTATAATATGCTTGATGATGATAAAAACAGTTTATCAGGGCTTTACGCTCTCCACTCACTGAGCAGAGTCCTGATTTATGTGTATGGCTATGATTTTGCTTTCTATGAGAATTTGTATGATAAGAACAAATGCATTTCGCATGTCTCTTTCTCCCTAGATGTGTTGTACGGGAATGTTGGGATCTTCAACAATTACAATTTGTGCCATGTCAAAACCATAAATTGGGATGAAATCATCAGTGGAGTCAACTCACGCTACGTTTACGTCTACAACTACACCCAACCAGAGAGGGAATGCCCGCCTTGTGATCCTAGTTGCGAAGCTGGATGCTGGGGTGAAGGGCCCCATAATTGCCAAAAATTCTCCAAAATTAACTGTAGTCCGCAGTGTCACGAAGGCCGCTGCTATGGACCTGAGCCAAGGCAATGTTGTCATCTTTCTTGTGCCGGTGGCTGTACTGGACCTAAGAAGAGTGATTGTTTGGTATGAGCATATATAGTTTCTTTTCCTTATTGCTCCACTTGTTTGTATACCCATTCATTGATCTTTTTCTCATTTCATCCGAAAAAACAAATAGAACCTTATAATTTGTCTCTTTGCCTTTTTGGCAAACTTGTTATGAGAGCAGATAAATTCCTCGTGATTTATCTTTACTACAAGCTATTAAAATTAGTCGAAATGTTGATGGTGATTACAGAAAAGAATGCAGTGAAACACGTTTATGCTCAATTTTCCTTTGTTTCTTATCCAAAAATCTAGATTATGCCAGGTTGATGTATATTTTGGTGTTTTTTTTTGCTCTGACAGGCCTGCAAAAAGTTTTACGATGATGGTGAGTGCAAAGATGAATGTCCTTCGCTGATGATTTACAACGTAAGTTTGATTTATTTTATTTATTTTCATCAAGTTTACAATATTTCTCTTTAAACTTTAACTGGCTAAGTACGTACTTACATAATGAGACATTGTTGTGAAATTTTACAGCCGAATACGTACTTGTCCGAGAGAAATCCTGCTGGTAAATATGCATATGGTGCAACTTGTGTGAAGACGTGTCCGGATCATTTGCTACGAGATGCTGGTGCAGGAGCTTGTGTGCGGCAGTGTCCTCGTGATAAGGAGGTATGTAAAAGGATTCTTTCACTTCATGATTAATTGGAACGAAAACTTATCTTAAAATTTTTCCATCTTATTTTTAGGCTAGAGATGGGGAATGTGTCCCTTGTAACGGCCCATGTCAGAAGAAATGTCAGGGTCCAACCATCTCCGGGATTATTCATTCAGGGAATATTGAAAGTTTTCGAAACTGTACGATCATCGAGGGGAACATTGCCATTCTGGAGACCTCCTTCAACGGCTTTCAAGAAGTTCATCAAAACTTCACCTTTGGCGAGAGATACACCCCGATGGAGCCCAGCAAGCTGGAGGTGTTTAGTACTCTTAAGGAAGTTACGGGCTACATCAACATTCAAGCGACACACCCCGATTTCCACAATCTGTCATACTTCAGGTCATTTGCATAACAACTTACACACTTTTAACTCCTATCTAATTACTATTTTTGCTTGAGGACTTGACATCATCTTGATGCGAAGCAAAAAAAAAATCCTGTATGTCGAGTCATGCACTTATCGGATTGTTTCATGTTTGGCTTGATTGTAAATCGTGCTTTATCATATATAATATCTCATGCCATATACAACTCCTTCGCAGTCAAATTGCAGCAGACGCCATCAACAAGGCAAAGATTGAGTTTAAAACGTGCAATTATTATTTATCTGATATACAGAAACCTTGAAATCATTGGCGGACGGGATAAGGCCGATTACTTTTCATCCCTTTATATTGTAAAAACATCCCTTCAAGCTTTACATTTAAGATCTTTGAAAAAGATACGCTCTGGAGCTGTCACCATTCTGGAAAATGATAAACTTTGCTATGTTCACCAAATTAACTGGTCAAAAATTAAGCACGAGAAGGCTGACATTCAAATATACAATAATAGTCCGAAAGAGGAATGTGAAAAGACTGGTGAGGTCTGCAGTAGCCAATGTTCAAAAGACGGATGTTGGGGGTTGGAACCAAGAGATTGCTTATCATGTGCCAAATACAAGCTTGATGATCAGTGTGTGCCTAGCTGCAATGCAACAATTGGGTAAGCACATTATTAAACTATTTTTGTACTAATTCGTGGTGGCTTCTTAAGTATTATGAAAATTCCGTCAAACAATATTGTATTTCCAATCTTCAGAACGTACGAGGATACTCCAGGGATTTGCCAGCATTGTCATGTGCAATGCGACACAACTTGCAACGGAGCTGGTCCCGGGAAATGCACTCGCTGTAAGAATGTCAAGGATGGTCCATTTTGCGTGGAAGCCTGTCCAGAGCGCAAGTACAATGTCTCTGGAGTTTGCCACAAGTGCCATGAGAATTGCGTGGGAGGTTGTACTGGTCCAGCTAATACGATTGGATTTTCTGGCTGTAATTCCTGTCACCAGGCCATTGTCCATGAAACTGATCACGTCCTAACGATTGTAAGCCCTATTGACAAACATGAGATAGGCATAAAAATTGTGTTCAAATCCGGAATATTTTTTAAATGACAATGCTTTCCCGATAATTTCAGGAGCGCTGTTTGGGCAAGGAAGATGTATGCCCTACGGGATACTACTATGAATCTGTAGGACCCAAAGAACAAGGACCTCTCAAGCCATTGGCAGGAAAGTCTATTTGCAAAAAGTGCCATCCTCGGTGCAAGCAATGTACTCAATTTGGATTTCATATTCATGTAAGGAAATTAATAAGCTTACGTAATTATAAAAACAAGTAATTGAATTGGACCATGATAGTGATTTAATAATTGCAATTTTGACAAATAGGTTTGCCAAGAGTGCTCTCACTATAGGAAAGGAGAGCAGTGTGAGGATGAATGTCCTGCAGAATTTTATGCTGATGAGGAAAGACGAGAATGTCTCCCTTGTGCTGATGAATGTCGGGGATGTATTGGTCCGACAGCAGACAACTGTGAAAACTGCAGGAATTTCAGAATTTATCCGGTAAGTGTCATTGATATTGACTATATATGCTAAATAAACATCAGTTTGCTCAGTTTACAATTTTCAATTTTCATTATGTTCTATGATAGGATGATGATACCGGAAATGAAGTGAATGCAAGCTTTATTTGCACCATGCACTGCCCACCAGAATATCCACATCGAATTGTTGAAAACGAACATGAGCCATTTTGTGCCCGCGTCCCTCCCCCCGGTCCCAACAATGGCAACCCACCTCCACCCGTAATTCTTACAGCAATTTTATGCGTCTGCCTGATTTCGATATTTGCCGTCATCCTCGGAGTCTACTGTTTTAAGGCTAAAACCAAAGCGAACGAAATAAAAATGACTATCGCCATGACCGGTGGCTATGATGACAACGAACCCTTACGTCCAACCAATGTCAAGCCAAATCTGAACAAGTTCCGGACAGTGAAGGAAGAGGAGCTTCGTCGTGGAGGGATGCTTGGTTATGGTGCGTTTGGCACAGTGTACAAAGGGGTTTGGATTCCGGAAGGACAAAATGTGAAAATTCCGGTTGCAATCAAAGTGCTTAAAGAAGGTACTGGGGCAAGTGCATCAAAAGAGTTTTTGGATGAAGCGTACATCATGGCGAGTGTGGAGCATCCTCATCTTCTCAAGCTCCTGGCTGTTTGCTTGAGCTCCCAACTCATGCTTGTGACTCAATTAATGCCACTTGGATGTCTTCGGGATTATGTTCATAATAACAAGGACAAGATTGGATCAAAAGCTATGCTCAATTGGTGTACTCAGATTGCCAAAGGTAATTTCATCAAAAAGTTTTATAATTAAATACGATGAATTGGTAGGGTTAAAGATCAGCATTAAAATTTGGTGTAATTTACTTACAGGAATGGAATATCTCGAAAGTCGACGACTGGTTCATCGAGATTTGGCCGCTAGAAATGTCTTGATTCAAACTCCGACCTTTGTGAAAATTACTGATTTCGGCTTGGCCAAATTATTAGATTTGGATGAAGATGAGTACAAAGCAGAGGGTGGTAAATTGCCTATCAAATGGCTGGCAATTGAATGCATCAAAGATCGCGTCTTTACTCATAAGAGTGATGTTTGGGCTTTTGGTAAGAAAGGAGAATTTCTCATTTTACTTCATTCAAATTGAAAAACTCATTCATCCTGTCCTATTTTTTTCTCCTCCAATTCAACATTATCGTCAAATTAATGTTCCATTTTGTTGACAAACAGGTGTAACTGTGTGGGAGTTATTAACATATGGAGGGAAACCATACGAAAACGTTTCTTTGCGGGACGTGCCGGAACTGTTGATGAAAGGGGAACGGCTGGAGCAGCCTTCAATCTGCACGCTAGAGCTTTACATGATTATAATTAAGACTTGGATGGTGGATCCAGAGGCAAGGCCGTTGTTCAAAGAGTTGGTTGAGGAGTTCACCAAAATGTCTCGGGATCCCGGTCGGTATCTTGTCATTCCCGGAGATAAGCTAATGAGGCTCCCGTCGTACACTCCTCAGGTAGATTCTAGTACAATTCAGCAAATAACTCAAGAAACGTGTAGTGTAAGTTACAACTCGTTATACATACACTACAATATACATTTACTTGTGTTGTTTTTATATAAATATTCGAAACCTACAAATTAACCACTTTTCAAGTACTTTCCCAAACTGGAAAGCGTCCTTTGTTTAAAATATCGTTGAACCCGGAAACTCAGCTTTGAAAGGAAAGTTTGTTATTTTTGCTTGGCTTCAACTTGCTTTGTTCCACTAAAGTAGTGTTTGAAAGAACTCGTGCGGCAGCAACGTTAGATTGTAGTCTTTGAACAAAATATTAGCTTAAATGTAGGAAGAGATGCAAAAAATCGTGGGAAAGTTTACATCTGGACTGATTTGATTTGTTTTGATACTACAGCCGTACAGAATTCGTATATCGAATATCCTATGATGAAAGAGAAAGCTGTAAAGAATAGAAAAAGTAATGATTTTCCGAAAGTGAAAGCACTTGAAAGGCGTTTCGTTGTAAATGTTTCCTGTGTGTTTTCTCTGTTTATGTTTAGTCAACATATGCCCAAAATACTGATTTCTTTTGTAATTTCAGGATGAGCGAGAACTCATAAGAAATCTTTCCTCTGCAATGGATGGCCCAGAAGTGATCATAGATGCAGAGGAGTATTTACAGCCCCGAAGTAACGGTACAACAACAACAACTTCCTCTGCCTCCACAAATGGAACGTTGAAGAGGGGCGCTGTTGGAGCAGCTGGGATGGGAAGTCTCGCTGGAATCGGCTCTCAGGAGAATAATTGGCCAGAGTCTCCACAAAACTTTCATAATCGCTATAGGGAAAGGCACCGCTATGGAAGTACTGGTGGTGGACGGGCTCCATCAGTTATTGACTCCCGGTATTGCAGCGACCCTCTGAAAATCTTGGGAAGAGATACTAGCGACGGCTGCTACTCCACAGATTCATCCAAAAGTAGGGAAGCTACTGTCGGAAATCTGAAACTTGATCTCCCAGTGGATGAGGATGACTACTTGATGCCATCCCCACAAACTAATCAAAATGCTTCAACATATCTTGATTTAGTCAGTGATTCTGGAAATCACGGTGAGTCAGCGCTTTAGCATTGCATTGTTTATTCGGTCTAGTATAATTACAGTCATTCCTATATTCTTAAATTTTTTCTCTTTATTTGATTACAGCAGATACCGGTGATAACAACGAACTTCGTCGATATGCCATGAGAAATAGTCAACCCCACTACCCAACCCTCGTTGATAATCCAGAGTATCAGCTCATGGCACGAGAGTATACGAATGTGCCCCTAGCCTACGCCCCCATTGGATTGCCCCTAGCCCCGAATGCCCCTAGCAGTGCGTCAACGAACTCGGCAAATAATCCGCATCACCCTCACCACAATGGCCAAATATTGGGCAGCTTTGCTCACAAAAGTAATAGTAACTCTAGCAAGGCTCAACCACCTCCGCAGCACCCGTACTATCAGCTCCATAATAATCAGCAGCTTACCCGCCCTGCATCCATAGTCAGACATAGCTCAAGGTCAGAAGAGGAGTCCGACCATGAGTACTACAATGAACTTGACAGACTTCAACGAGAAAAGCAACCGCTTCAGCAATCCGTTCGCAAAAATGAAACTACTGTATAGGGAAATTAACAAACTGTCCAGATCTAGTAAATAAGATTTTTTTACTGTAAAAAATACTGTTATTTTATCGCTCTAGCATTAAGTCAACCTATACTACAAAAACTACGCAAGTTTTTACGTAGAAAGTCCATAAACAGTGTAATAAGTGCAGTTAGGCTCCATTCTTTAAAATGGGGCGACTCTAAAACTTCTACGAAAAATATAGATTTTTTTAACGTGTTCATACAATCATGTATTTTTAAGATGTGTAATTTATAATTACTAGAATGTATTAGTGTAAAGTTAACTAGGATTTGCAAAGAATGATTTTAATTTAAAGGTAAAATGTATAGAAAAAAATGAACACAAAATGTATCTGTTTTTTATATATGAACGATGTTTCTCGAGAAATTCTTCAGATGGGAAAAACGAACACAATTTTTAAAAAGATATTAAGCTCAACAACAATCTTTAAGTTCAGTCATTGAAGGACTAAAAGACGATGATACTCCTATTCTCATTTTTACATTGTGCTTATTTCATTTGGACACATCATTTTTTATAGCTGGTATTTAGAATTTTTTTTGGCAATCAGTCGAACAAGGGTAATTTAATGTTCAATCAAGTATTTTAAAGGAAAATTAGTACAATTTTTTTAATGGAACTGCAGCTTATTAAAAAACATAATTGCAATATCTTATCAGATGAGTATACAATCATTATCTTCAACCTTTCCGTCAGTATTGAACAAAGTGTGAAGGAGACAAGTTTGTAAAACTGCCAAAGTAGGGATGCCTACTGAATAATTCCAAGATGATTGAAATTGCTACTGATGTAGTGGTTTTAAACAATTGGGAGCCCTTGATGGACTATAGTAGGAAAATGGAAGGGTCCCTTTCAAAAACCCTTTGAAATGGAATTACATGAAAATATGCAATGAAACCCTGCTCATTTTTACTTAAATATGCGAAATTATTTTAAACAGTTTTTTAAAGTATGCAAATTTATTTTAGTTTGTTGTTAATACTGTCAATGATAATCTTTATGTTATTTTAAATAATCATTTTTAATGTATATTTTTTAATTGACTGTGATAATAAATTTTAAGATTTCATTATTTAAAAACACTTTGTTTTGTCAATCTGGTGTATTTGTTTTTATTCAGTTTGGCACTTTTTACTCAATTTATTGCACTATAATGGGCCTTGGGGCATAGTAAGACATGGAATAGAGCTCTATACATAGTGAAACAGCGATTGCCGTGCATAATCGAACAATAAAAAACACTTGTCACGTCATTCTATTTTACCAATGGAAGACAAAAGTTACAGTTTGATTCCAAGTAATTCTGAATGAAGACATTAAAATTTTATCCAAGTGCTAGCTATAGATCTTAGATGGAACTATAAACAAAAACTCGACAACAGAACTATACACAATCCATAGATTGTTTCCAAGTAGATACGCTGTGCTGTAGTGAAGAACAAAGATACATCTTAATTTTGCACTCATATAGCTTAAATTTTTTAGCAGAAATGTTTAGGCGTCACTATGAGCACCTCGACCAAGATTTGGACATTGCATTTTTTTGAGAAAGCGTCACTCTTCATGGCGTCACTCTTTTCTGTCGCTCATAGGTATGTGGTCTGATATGCTTTTCCAGATGTCCTTGTTGAACAAAGGATTTCGGACATAACTGGTATTGATAGGGACGCTCACCAGTGCGAGTTCGGATGTGGGATTTCAGATGTCCTACTTCTGCAAACGATTTTGAACATAACTGGCATTGATAAGGTCGCTCA
>JAQGAH010000419.1:0-40070 GCA_034696885.1 Lepidocyrtus paradoxus | reverse complement strand
GAATGAGTAATGAGACTGGTTTTTTCAACGTTTACTTTCAGATTATTATCTTCCATCCAGCTCAGAGCTTGATTGCATGCTTTTTCCAACTGGGTTTTGTCTGTTTGAATTGAATCATGGTTGAGCTCTTGAATAATTTGTGAGTCATCTGCATAGAGTGTCATAGGGTTGTTGGAGATTTTAGTGGGAGAAAGTGGAGGGGACGATGGGACCGCATCGCTATCACTACTATGTATATCTACCTCCGCTCATACCATTCATCCTCTCCAGCCATTCTTCAATATTATTACATAATGGCTACATAGGCAGAGAGAAAGTAACAAAAACATCAAGAGCAGATATAGAGTACTATGATATGGTTTTCTGGCGAATGTCAGACACACGCCAAGCCCAAACCAACACTACTTTTCCTGTCATTATAAACTCAATAAAAGCCTCTTTAATGTTTCAAATGAACATTGGGAGCATGTTTCCTTATGCTCTTTCCTCCTTCCTGGTGCAATATGCCATAGTCCCATGTATTTTACAACATGATATTGTACGAGGATTGAATGTGGACATGAAAAGTAATAGTAATTGGAGGAGTGGAATTCATATCATCATCATTGGCTAATCCTAATCGCGGTATAACATTAAATGATCAGGTAGGAAGGGAACTTACCGGCTTCTGAATTATAGCATTGATATTATTATACTTGTTATAATCCGAACAAAAAAGCATTTCAAATGCAATTTCCCCAGACTAAAAATATCAACTGTGGAGAAGAGCGTTTTAGAGACAGTCCATGTCGTTACTCCCCTTCCCCGATAGTTTTTGATACTGATTACATGAAGACGAGGATGATACACGTTGTTCCGTCGTATCATATCTGCTGCATGTGGGGAGAAAGCGGATTAAAAGTTTTGTCACGCGAAGCTCAGTAACTTGCCGATTACTCCCACATAAGGCACCCGCCACCACACTCCCATTCCGTGTAATTCGTGTAATATTTACTACCTGTGCATTCTTTCTCTGGCCACCTAATTTTTCCCTGTATGGGTGAAAAGAAACGTACAGGTATTTCGAGAAGGATATGAGCCATTTCTGTAGTTTTTTATATTGATAGGTCTAATAGGTCGGTTTTGTGTCTGCTTCTTTTTAATTTGAGAAAAATATAACAGACATTTGAGGAAGCATAATAGTGCACTCCCAAATTCAGACCTTGAAATGTGAAATTACATGCCATCGTTTCAGAAGGTTTCTTGATTTTTCTTGTTTTTAACTTATGAAAATCTTATGATATGATGTCACCAGCTTTCGCTTCTAGCATAAGATTGGGAAACCAGCAGATGCAACCAAAATGATTTTCGTATTGTTCTATTATATTATGTGACCAATAAAGCATTATGAAAATGATAAAGCCATGGTCAATAGTTGAAACTGCGCTATATATTGTTCCCATACAAGATAATGTATGCTCTTTCCCAAAAACTAAGCATTAAAGAATTATAACACCAGTTTAAATAAATTTTTAAGATTTTTTGCATGTTTTTTAATTTCTCAGAAGAATGCACACTTGACATGTTTTCACTTCAAATCAATTTTTAAAAAATCAAATCAGAAAGGCACGTTTGACAGATAATTTGTCAAAAATACCAAAAAAAAATGTGAGTTGAAAGTACTTTTTCTAAATAGCTTCAGGCAATAAGTAATATGGCAATTTTTACAGCATCATAGAGCACAATTTCAGATTTGATTCGTTCAGATTTCGGATTCAATGACATCAAGCTAAAATAGTCTATTACTTATTTCTACGCATTCATAATTCAAATTACATGGCTTTACAATTTGTAGATAATGAAAGTTAAGATAATATAATGAAACAGTAATGCTGAATATATGCGGCCGGCAACAGTCTGTGCAATATAATTTCAAAATAATTTTCAAATATTCAAAATTCATGAACAAAAGTGTGGTAAACTTCTATTTAATGTGTATTTTTATTTATTAAATTTACTTTAATTAATTCTAGCCAATCATTGGCAAAATAAAATCCGTGCCATTCTCAAAGAACGGGACTCCCAAAAGTTTATGATTAATCAACTAGTTTACAAAATTCAGCTTAAAAAACGCATTATTTACTAGGGCAACGTAAAACAAAGCGCTATTGTATTGAATTACATGTTAATTTCGCAATTTATATTTCTGAATTTAATTGTGATAAATCTTAAGTAATATAAATTTACTGCCATTACTATTATAGACCTTATACACAATTCGAAACATCATTTAAACTTCATTACTCTATTAATTGTAAATTGGAATTGGAAGGTGAAAGGTTTATTCAAAAGTCCGCAATGGAACGGAAGTATGTACAATCAGATCACAGCTTCCCATCATCTGAAAAAAAAAACAAAAAAAAAAACAAATCTTAAAAGTATTAACTAAATGGAGAAAGATAATTATACAAATTGCAGTCTTGCCAATACAGAGCCAATAAAAACTTACAAGAAAAATTATAAATATTCACTTTCTGTACTTGGAGCTCCATTTCACTAGGTATTCTAGTTGACTTTCAATCTGATCCTGTGTGCTATTCGTATGGTGAGCGAATTGGAGAGTTTCTTCAATCTTTTTAGCAAAGAGTTCCTTCACAAGATCTGATTTAATCTTGAAGTTCCAGTTCCTAATCGGTCCAGCATCTCCTGACATTTATCCAACAATACCTGTCTCGTAATTGTAACTACACTACTTTCTTGTTCTTTCGCTCCTAGAGACTCCAGAAGTGACTGAAGCCTTACCATATCCTCCTGTGTCAAATTTGGAGTTATCCAATCA
The DNA here is from genome assembly GCA_034696885.1 of Lepidocyrtus paradoxus. Lineage (NCBI taxonomy): Eukaryota > Metazoa > Arthropoda > Collembola > Entomobryomorpha > Entomobryidae > Lepidocyrtus > Lepidocyrtus paradoxus. The sequence goes on along the minus strand of JAQGAH010000419.1, from coordinate 37,252 downwards.
TAGTCACACTCAGGCCTCAGAGGGTACTCCTTCCATGCACCAGTGCGAGGAATTATTATTACATCCTCTAACTTGACAATCGCTTCATTGCTAATAGTTAGACATACTTCAATTTGCTGGTTGGCTGACAAGCTCTGATTCATCCTCAACAATCCAACGCTCAATTTACAATCGCTAATTAACTGAAAGATTTCTCCTTCCTTCTGATTTAAAGGAAAGGTAGTAGTGAATTTTCTAGGCTGGATAGACAACATTTTGTATTTGGGAACGACACGTGTGGCAAAATCTATCTGATCGCATTTTCGGAACACTTCAAAGGCTAATTTATCCTTGACATCGTTCATAATAGGATTTCGACTTAGTAGAGCTGCTCCAAAGACTACTCCATTCTCTTGATTAATGTTATGAATCATTCTGGCGAAGTCTCTTCCAACTTGTTCCAGAAGTGGTCTCCATTGTTCGGATTCGGATGTTACAAATACCTCCTTAGGTCTAGATATCTCACTTGATGAATTATATTTTGAATCTTGGGTTTGCTTAAGAGCCTCCTTGCAAAGCGTCCTTACAATGTGAAGCTTCTTATCTTCATTGACTCTTTCGTCACCTGTTCCATTCCAAGAATCAGAATCAAACTTAGCAAGGCCACCTCTGAATCTTTTAAACAAACTTTTACTACAATTTTCTATACAGTAATTTCCACAATGGCCAACCAACTTCACTGTTCGTACCAAACAAGCGTATTCATATATGGATGCATCGATAAGTTCAGAATTTTCAGAAATGACTAAAATGTTATTAACTAATGATGAGCGAGTCTCGATTGAAGCGCATGCAAACGCCGCAGCAGCAGCCTCATTGACTATAAAGACTTCTGAGAAGCCTGCAAGACTCGCTCCATCTTTAACTTGAATCCGTTGCGTACTGCAAAACCAAATAGGGACTGTAATTACAGCAATTGAGCATGTCCCTTTCTCGTGAGCCTCCACGTGTTTCTTCAACTTTTTCAAGATAAAAGCCAGCAGGAACTCGACAGAAATTTTATGAAGCGTTCCATCGCTGTCATTGATACAATCAGTCCAAGGTACATCTCCAGACGCCATGAAATGCTCTGCTACTAACCAGTGCTTCTTGAAGTATGACTGAAGTTTTTTTCCAGCCTGCGTCTGAAGGACATCAGCAAGCACCTCACTTCCGTAATGAAGATCCCCTTCGTTGCTCAATCCCACAACAAATGGAGTTGAATCTTCGCCGCAATTATTTTTCAAAATCTGGGGTTCTTCGTTATTAATGAGCATTCCCATTCTGATACGTGTATGTTGGAGCTGAAATACAAGAGGCGGAAGTCGCTTTCCTTTAACATTGCCTGATATTGAAGCCGAACTCCCCTCCCCTTCTTTCCTTCTTGACGTTCCAGCTTTTTCTGCAGGTCTCGCAGCCTTGATTTCAGCCTTGACCTGTTCAAACACCTGCTTGAGTTGATCCTCAACTTTGTTCTCGAGCTCATTACTTTGTGAACTTCCTTTTGGAAATGGGTTCACTTGACGAACCTTTCCCATAATGGACGATTCCTTCCTCGAGTGAATCTCTCTTAATCTTCCTTCATCCATGTCACTTTCCTTAGCAGCGTCTCTCAGATCAGTCATGTACTGATCATAGAAACCCTTGATGGACTTTTCTGCCTCCTTTTTAATCAAGACATCCTGGATACGCAGATTATGATGATTCTTAAAACTGGAAAAATTATCCTTCAATTCGGACTGCAGTTTGATGAGGTACTCCTTGTGAAAAATTTCATTTCCTGGCTTAGTGTGTTTTTCGTACAAGTCAACAATGGTCGACATGATTTCCTTGTTGTCGTTCTGAAGGGTTGTTTCATCTTCTTCGGATTTGTTGGAGTCAAAGTACTCCTGAAGCTGGCTGCGATAAGAGGATGAGAATCCTTTAATGATCAAATTCATTTGCCTTTCAGCACTGGTACGGTTTGCATTGTTTTTGTTGGTGGTATTGTTGAGGATTGTTTCGAAAATTTCTTCAACAGACTGAACGAGGGCATCAAGATTTTCCTCAGTTTCGTTAATAAATTTTTCTATAAATTCTTGCATAGCAGCATTTTTGATTAGCTCAGAAGCTCTCTTCATTTCCTGCTCTTCATAGAATTCGCTGTCGTCGTCAAATGGAAATTCTTCCTTCAACTCGGTTTGAAATTCGTCGGCAGCATTGGTAGTGGCTGCAATGATGAATTTTCGGCGTTTCTCCGCGTTCTGCTTTGTAATGTTGGAGAATTCAGCTTTGATCTTGTCTTGGAGCTTTTCTTCGAATTCTAAAATCGTTTCTTGAGTACCAAACTTGTTGGCTTTCTTGAACAACTCAATTCCCTGCCTCTTTCCCGTAGCATGGGCCCTGTCCAAATCCTCGTCTTGCAAGTAGCTGTTGCCTCTCACCTTCTTCATTATGCAATCTTGGTATTTTCTACTTGCCTTGTCAACTTCATTTAAGTTGGAAATTATGGAAGTAGATTGCCACAAGGCTTCTGCTGAAGGATTCACATTTGAGTTGAAGATTTCTACGTAGGTTTCCAAACATGATCTCAGCTCAGAAGAGGTGAGCGGACTTCCCATGATTTCCTTCACCTTAAGGTTCTCACTACTGATCAAGCCATTGATGAATTTTTCTAGCTGCTTTGCAAATTTTACGGCCAGTTCATCAATAGAACCTGTAAACCCCATGTTAAAAGCTTTCTTTCCGATGTTGGGCATGAGGTAGCAATCTAAATCCATGAAGCACTGTCGAATTTTTTCTCGAACATACTTAGCTTTAGGTGGCTGACCATTCTCTATCTGCAGCTTTTCATCCAAAAATGCATTTCCGCCCTTGTCTCCATACGGATGCTGATCGGGATGGTTCCAATCTCTGATGAGAAAGATTAGTTTTTGGAATGGCCTGTCACTGTTCTCTCCCTTCTCCATAGCCAAGCTTCCGTACTGGATGTAGGTACTCAAAGCACTGAGAATGTCCTCTTCGAGGTTATTGAAGACGTTGAATATCATCACGGATGAGGTGAGCAAGCTTAGACCAACGATTGAAGACATGTTCTTGCTAGTAGTGAACTCATAATACGAGCCTTCCAGCAAAAGTACAGCCACGTCTTTCCCTTCATCATTTTTTACAATGAATGGGCGGCTCCAAACCCAAATTCCCTGGGGTTCTGGGGATGTGTCGTTTCGGAAAAAGCCCTTCAAGGGTTTCTTCATGTTCTGCCAATCCATCCAGTCCTCCTCATTCTTCTCCAATCCCTCCAGACACCGAATCATATAGCTGACTAGGAAGCTATTTCCTTGACGGGAAGGCCCGCATACGCATATGACACTGATTGGAATGTCTTCAATTTTTTGGAATACTCGATCAATCGTGTCCTTCTTTAGTTGGATGGTTGTGGTGATGTTCCCATCGTTCTCGGTGCTGACGAATTCGATGAGTTGAAGCGGCTCATCTTGTATCTCCGCCATGGGTCAAATCTGGTAAAAATGTTAATGTTAATGTCTGCAAAGCAAATTGAGCGCATTTCAAAAATTCAATCGACAGCATACCATAAGAAATATCCTATTTTTTTCAAGTTTAAAATTGATGAAGTAAAAACTTACCTGGCTTCTGCACCGTTAACAGTAAAAAGAACAAAGTGTGGTAATGATGAACGGATGAGAATAAATGACAAGACAAGACGGGTCAAAGGTTGCAGTTTTCTCTCGCAATCGTACTGGAAGCGGAAGCCAAATCTATTTCAAGAGCCCAATTGCATTCTTTTTCCCTAATGATGACTGACGATGACCAATAAGTGAAAAACAATATTTCATTACGGCTTATTAGTAATTTTAATTAAAGTTTAATCATATGTGTTAAAATTATGAACGCAAAATGGGAATTTGTGCAGGCTCAACTTACCAATTTTCCTTCTCCAAACAACTTGTTCGGAATCTTTGTCACTGACACTATTTTCTTGTTCACACTTTCCAATCCTCGTGTCTATGTATATCCATTTGCAAAAAAATATGACAAATTTAGTTGGGTAAAATTAAAACAAAAATACTATATATACTTATACTATATTGAGAAGTTGATTTTCGTATATTCAATTACTATAAAAAATTAAAAAAACAACGGACAAGCCAGGGCACCTTCATCTGTCTCTTCTTGAACTTGAATGTGGATATAATTCTGTCCTATCCTTAACAAAATGTTCTTTCAACTGACAATGGGTATGATTGTAGCTTAAACCAAAACTCATGAAATACAAAAATTGATAAATGGACTGCTATATATACCTCTGCATTCCCATTCCATATTTAAAACAATTCATTCTTTTTAAGTCATTCATGAAATATGAAAGAAAACTGTTTTAGCTGACAATGGCTTCAGCACAATTCGGCATTCCTGGAACCGGACTGTTTGCACTTATCTACGTACATATGTTTCATTATCCACAACCAAATTGACTCATGCCAAAGCCATAGAACTGATGGTATTTATGTATTTGTATATATAGTTACTTATATATATAGTTTATTTTGTGAATGACATGAGATGTTGGTCCCTAACTTGGTCCATTTCATCAAGCTAACTGATTGATAATGCTTCATGCAAAGAATGAGGCATGCATGCGTTCCAGAAGAGGATGCGTCTGCTTCTGCTTATTACTGATGTTGACCTTTACATTGAGTAGAAAGACATTTTTTTGCTATTCAGATGAATAACTGAATGTATCTACCTGTAATGGTGATTACAGTACAATTTTTTTGAAGAGGGAACTTCGTGTTTTTTATAGATTTGATACTTTGATGCCGTTACCTCTGCTATACTTCTGTATGTTTAATTTGAAATGATATTAGTTCCCAGTGCACACGTAATAAGAAGATGAAGATTGCTACAGTATCATTGTTATGACTTATGAGTTATGAGTTGACATTGCGTAGAATGATAGAACTATTCTTTGTCAGGAGCAAAGTTACCATAGTTACCAGTTCATCAGCTAGTCCATAATTTTCTGTGGGTAAAGGTAAATAGAAACGTTGTGAGCTGAGCTGTTCCAACCGTAGAATGATTTTTTTGGAATGCTTTACTTTTTCCACTGTCCCCTCTTATTTCTTTGAGTTGGAGAAAATTGAATCTGGCAAGCTTACGTGTGTGGGCTTGGGCTAACATATAATCAGAGGCCCTGGTCTGGCCTCGTATATGATACAGTTCAATTGAATTCCTTTTCCTCTAGATGGATAAATCAGGCTTGTGGCTTTGCGATGCGTTAATACTTAACTATATTGCCGTTACAATGAAGCTATATCTGTGCTTGAGCTACCTTGTTCTCGTATAATATATTTTCCCTATTCCAGCTTGGGGCCTCGAATAAGCTGAGTCGAGTGAATGATTGCATTCCAGACACACATCTATATGGCCTTGGGTAAATCTCTGGTGAAACTTATCATTATCATTAGCGTGCACTAGCCAATTTGTCAACAATTTAGTAAAGGAATTAAACAAACTAAGCTTGTAGGCATCAAGTGTAATTCTAATGCAATCTATCTGTGCTATTTTTGAAGCGGGGCATTTTGATATTTTTAGGAATATGTTTACGCCAGTCTGTTGATGGAGACCTAGCTAAAATACCTTTTCATACACCTTCTAAAGATGAGTTTAATTTGGCTGTTGGCTGCATGTAAAAACTGGTGCCCCTTATATTTTATGCGCGTAAAGGAGTACCATACTGTTCAAGATACTTTGATCAAGACGTTATTTATTTGTTTAGAAAATTACTTAAATATTGATGTATTTTAGATTTATTTATGGAAAGAGTATAATTGTAATCCATGCTTACTTTATGGATTGTAATTTAATTGATAACCATTAATCATTCTGCAAGTATAATCGTGTGCTTCCATCTGAATAATTTGCTGATATGAAGCAATAATTAAATATGGTATACGACGTCGTCCTATGACGTTTTCTCGATTTGACAATTTTTTACTACATATCTCCTTACAAAAATATTTCCACTTACATTGTCAACGAAGCTAACGATAAGTAATCAGAACGTAAAAGTAAAATTTTACACGGTAGACCTATCGCCATTTTCTTTGCAACATCCTTACATTCCGGAATGACTGATATGACACAAGTGAAAACGTAAAAATTGACTACTTTTTTATGCTTTCCATTGTCCCATTCAACATAGACCATTAAAATCGAGGACAAAAGACAAGACTGCATGCCATGTTATTGCAAAAGTTATAAAAGAGCCCCAATGATCCTCTGGGGTGATGTAAAACTAAATGATCATTAATTTTTTATTCACACTCCAACCCAACCTGCATTAACTTGCACTGTCCTGCGGCAATAAATAGAGAATGGCTGTTTCTTTAAGATAATGGAAACTCGGATGTTAGCATATGAATGGGAGCCAGCCAACCGTAACATGTCCCAATAACGAGATCATATCAAATGTAACGGGCAAACTAAGACCACAATGTATTGGTGACTTCCTCTCTCCAGTTTCCGACTCCCCTATCATTTGGTGGAGGTAAAAGTCAGTAAAAATGAGGCGTCTAAAGTACCTTGTAAACATGACTCTGACAGCACGCTACCGAGACTGACTTTTAGGCAGAGTGTAAAATTGAAAATTAGAAATGAGCGTAAAACAGGAGCCTCCCAAATGGAACTATTTGTACTTTGAGCAAATCTTCTATGCAACCTCCTGAACTGTTGAAGGAAGCTGGTCAAAACCTGCGTGAATGCCTAATAAAGCTGTCATATAAACGAGAATGCTGAGAGATCGGAAGTCAACACTTTCCGTTGTTCAATCGATAATGGTATCTTGAAACTAACGATAAGTGCACTTAACGATACATTAAACAAGTAACAAGTAACAATAGCGGTTAGTACAAGAAAAACAACTCCAGACGGAAACGGTGTTTTCCCCAAACCACTTTACTGCATTGATACCCAACTACACTTATCATTATCATATTCTCTTTCGGTCCCAGTTGTTGTCTGTCAGTTGGGGAAAGTGGAATGGATCTCTTGTTAGGAGCGTTTAGCTAACGTCATACATGTGGTTGAGTTGTAACGGGGTGCAAGTTGAATAATAATAATGATAATACTCTATTTTGTATTCCTCTCAGGTGAGTCCGTAACGCTGCCGATGATCTACATTATAACGCCAACTTATAAACGACCCGAACAAATCCCGGATTTAACGAGACTGGCTCAAACCCTTATGCATGTACCATCCATCATGTGGCTTGTTATTGAGGATGCTGAAACGCTGAACCCACAAGTGGCAGCACTTCTCAGAAGGACCGGTATCAAGTTCCTCCATATGCTCGGTAAGCTTTCATTTCTTTTCGGATCATTCACTCCAGAGCAGGAGAGTTTTTTTTGCAAACTTTTGGGCCGCGGCTGTTGCAAAATCCATTCCACATTCTAGTCACTGAACAGCGCGGTTTTAGGCTTTCCTCGGAAAGCTCGTGGTTAAATAATGGCTGGAATTGAGGCAGAACTTTCCCTTTTGTTTTTTACCTCAGCCTCCTGCCGATTTTACCGAATGATTTTCCATTTTACTTCAAAGTTCTCTTCCCTCGTACAATTACTTTCCGTTTTTAATGTCATGCCCTAAAGTGCACTAACCCAAGGAGGATTTTAGTTGCCAATCCCTCTCAACTAAGATGGATCTAGACATAAGGAAAAGTATTATTTACGGACTGTGGGCCTAGTTTTTGTAAGGCTTTTTCACCTGAGGCTTGGAAACTAGAAAGATAATAATTTGGAATGGATTGGTTAGCAGGATAGAAAAATGATTCCGTTATATAACTCTTGTAAAGGAGAAGGATGGCAGTTTCTAAATGGTAGAAATTGAATCGAATGAGATACTATAAGAACCTTAGTTTTTTTTTTTCGTTTCGGAGAAAGTCATCTCGAAAAAGGCTGATAAAATCTATGAGTGGGGTGGGAACATTGGAATTAAGTATTTCTCGTTCTGTACTTTATGATCAAGGGCAATTCAATCTTTAGAAAACTGACAAAATTTCTTTCCAAGGAGCTCTACATTACTTGGGTAATTGCAAAAGTTAATTGTAGTTGCAGCCATTGCTCACGTAATGGTAAATGCTCTACTTTATTGGAAAGCATTTAATACAATCGTGCTCAATGTGCTTTTTCTCTGAAGAGGCAATCATTATTTTTGAAATGTTTCGAAATCATTAAATGTTCGGATTCGTGCAATTTGCCAATCTCATTGAACACTACATTCTCAGCAGAGGAAATTGCGGGGTAGACAATGAACCATGCAAAACTCTCACTCATATTTGAAGCATATCATTTCCAACTGGATGTGAGAAAACCATTCAGCCATTATATCATTAATAATTCCTTTCATCTCGAACGATTTCGCAGAAAGTGAAGCAGCAAATTGCAGAGCAATTTAGCTGTCCCATGTACTATCGATGCGGATGGATGAAAGGGAAATCAAAATTTAAAAATAAGGACCATCAACATTTCCTTTCGCAGCTTTCTCCAACCATATCATTCCCCTTCAGAAACTGTACGTTTCCTCTCTGATACCAGCAACAGAGATAATAAAAATAAGAAACCTTCCAAAGTCGTGTAGCCCTTCCCATCACTTTCTACTTTTGCCACTTTTCATTATTTCACACTGTATATGTTGCATGTTTCCACCGTATTACTATCCCCATTATTTTTATTACATTCCGAGCATTTTTCTCCCAGACGTGGATGAAGAATCAGAATCCTTCCTCAGCCTCGGGAGGGGAAAATGCCATAGCATGAGAGTGGACTGTGGTGTCATGTGCGCTGATTATAGTGTTCTCCCCCTTCAGTATTATGCGGTTTTGTAGGGAAGAAAGGGGAAATTTTCGCAGACACCGTGGTGTATATAATGTGTGTTTGAAATTAGTTGAAAAGCCATAACAACATAATAATAACAACATCCTCATCATATTTATAGCCCAAGTCAATGTGCCATTCCATTGCCGTTGGAGGGGAGAGGCGGGAGGGGAAATAATAGTGAAATGGTTGATTCGAGTGGCTAGGCCCCATTACATTGTGCAGCCTAACATATAACTCCAACTCCAAGCATGACTTTAATATCCTTGTTCCTGCCAGTCGCTGGCTTAGCGGCGATAAATGACTGGGGAAAAGTTCCTATTGATAATAATGCTGCTCACATGCGGTGAAACTATGTGGGCTGGCCTGGTGAAAGTTGCTGGGGAAAAGATAGAGTTCTATCGGCGGAGTGAAAACTTCCGCTTATGATTTTCCACCCGATCTTGCAAAGCTGAAAACAAAATTAATTACTTTATACAAACACACATATAAAGTGTGTGTGTAGTTTGTTTGATTAATTAAGGATTGGAAAACTAACTTTCCAGTCATGCATTGCCATTTCGGTGGGGCTGGGTTTGTAGGATATAATTATGGAAGTAATGCGTGTCTGATTATTCTAATTGCTTGGGTGAGATTAATACACTGCTTGGATTTAACTAAGGTTCCGGGCTGCTGATAATCGATTTGAAGATCTTAATCGGGCATGTTTCGATGGAATGGAATGGATGGTGATTACAGAACGGAGGAAGCGGACCTGCATTCACATCTAGTATAGGAGACATGTAGAAATACTTTAGCATATTTTGGGGCAATAAAAGAATTTTGCTGCTTTTCCTTCCCATTTATGCAATAATTTTACAGCGTTACATATTAATAAAACTCAACATAATTGTATTTGCCACGAAACTTCCCATCCCAGACACGTTTGACTGAAAGATGACGACTGGCAAATTGGTAAATGGAATGACGAGTTAGTTTTCTTCATTACTAGTCATGATCAAGTTTTCTTTGATGTTAAAAATACACTTTAGTTGTAAAACTTGAGGGGATATAGCGCTGAAAAAATCCGAATTTTCCCAAGTTACCTCTTCGTCAACGACCTTCTCTCACACCAAATATGTCTATATGACTGATTTCTACTGCCATTGTAAATACTATCATGACAAAATAATTTTTGTTAAAAAGGTGTGGAGTGAGATAGGGAATATTCCGTGAATTGATTAAGACAACTTAGGAAATACATGAGAAGACCATTAGTGGATAGTTCACGCCCACGTGGCCATACCCTTTAATTTCTAAATTAATATTAATGAGAGGATTCCTCCCACAGGAATACAGAAGTATGGTTCGTTACGTAGATGAAACGCAGGTTATTCTTTAAATAGTAAATTATTTACAAGAATCTGGTGCCACTTTACCTCCATTCTTGTCATCATTAATGCAAGCAATCTTGATGCGTAAGTAGAACTCATAAGTAATTCCTTTTACTATTCATTTTTTTTCTAGCTCCCATGCCGAAAGAGCAACAGAAGAGGAAGGTGAAGGCTCGTGGAGTCTCAAATCGGAACAAAGGACTGCAATGGATCAGAGAAAACTTTGTGGACACTAATGGAATAGTTTACTTCGCCGATGATGATAACACTTATGATCTCAGACTTTTCCCAGAAGTAAGTTTTACCCTTCAAACTTATCTTTATCGTAATCCAGTTGAGATGTCTTGGGAAATGTTCCATTCTAGATTTAAGCGCAATTAATCCAAAGTGGACACCTTCCACCTTTAGTCAGACGATTTGTCGCTTGATTTTTTAAAAGTCCATTTAGTTCTAATACTAAAAGTTGCAAAAATATGCAATCACTGGAAAAATGGCATGTCATGCTAGCTTAACTAGGGGGATTGGATGGACAGAAAAGCTTCCTATTTATCCTTAGCTGCACTTTCAATCAAGTCTAAAGTGAAAGGTTGAAGTGGAAAGAGATCAAGCTGGAGCAACCCCATTAGAGCCAACTTAGCTTTCTATCAATGACTAGAATTGGGGTCTTGACGACTCAAGGATCTAATTATTATGTACTTTCTTTTTCCCCTCGCTAAACGGCACAACTGCCACATAACTGGGATAAATGGAGAAGAGAGGTGAAGGGAGGGGAGAAGATAAATACTTTTCCACATCCATATCACATTCATGTTACTTCACTCCCCATCAGTATTACTTTTCCCCAATGTGTGGTGTGACCTTACGAGTCCACCCAAATCTCCTCCTCACTCCATTCCACTCCCGGAAAGTCCATCCGACATATAGGTTTCTATTTACTATTTACTAATTCCCGAGGAGAAAGTCCCGTTTTCGTCGATTTCACTCCAGTGGAGCTGGAGAACTGAAGTGAGAAACCCATTTGTCTTCTAGCTGTATGTTTTGGGTAAACAATTTACTTCCACATTATATACATATTCGGGTTGGCAAACAGTCTGGATTATATCCGACCGGATCCGGGTTCCCCAGTAGGTTTTGTTATTACCACAAAAAGTGGTTTTACGTGATTAATTAGTAAGCTCGCCAGCCAGGATACGTGTAAAAAGGGAGAACTTCTGGGAACAGCTATCCCGCACGACTCTCATCAGATTTATTCTGTGCACTTAGCGAATGAAGATTTTCACTTTATTCTCATCTAATGGTCAAACGAGGAAAATGATATGGACTCATTAATAGTAATATTGGCGTGTGCTATTAAGTGGAATGGAATGAAGAGATGCTTGGAAGGGGGATAGACTGATCTAGCAGCTACCGGTTCACAAGGGCTGTAATGGGACCGATTTGCTTTATGTGCACAAGTGCAATTATTTGGAATGAAATATTTCCCATGCACTTCGCTCTGCAAATAGTAGTATTGGAATTGGTTTCGATAACTCACTTCCGCTGGGCTGTCGATAGATATAGTCTTCTTATGAATGGGACGAGGAAAATTATTCCTTCATTTTTATTGTTTTAGATTCGATCAGTGAAGAGAATTGGTATGTGGCCTGTGGGCCTATTAACCAGTTATGGGATGAGCTCGCCAATAGTTAAAAATGGTCGGGTGACTGGATTTTACGATGGCTGGGTGGCCAATAGGAGGTTTCCCGTTGATATGGCCGGATTTGCTGTTTCCGTTAGTATGCTTATACAGGTAGGGTTATATAATAAATAATATAAAACGATTATATTTTTTAATATTAGCAAAATATTATGTAATTATTTGGTAATTTTAAAATATGTATATTTCTCAAACTTGTAGAAACCAAAAGGGACCATGCCATTTGCTCCTGGATATGAAGAAGATGGTTTCCTCCGTAATTTAAATGTCACCTTAACTGATATAGAGCCCAAAGCTGATAACTGCACAAAGGTAACATAAAGCGCTAATAAACAATTAAAAATTTAATTTGAGTCCAAATTCAGCAAGTTTAAGTAGCTACTTAAACACGGCACAAATTGTGTATACAAGATATTGTGGTCAGTGCTATGAATGTATCATTTTGCCCCACAAAGATCATTATAAATTATAATCATATAGGACTCCCCTAAACAATCAACATTTAATATAAGTCCATTTACTTACTTGTTTTGAGTATATTAAATTGACTCGTTTTAAGTATTTTCGGATTTCATCATTTTAACATTTTTCCTTCAAAGTATTTTGTTGTCTCTGATGAACTACCAAAACAAACCTTACCACAGCAACGTCGTATCTGAGTATTTCTTAATGAAAAGATATAAATGTAGCAGTTTGACCTACATATTGTTTCGTTGAGTACTTCACCAATCATGATTTGTATTGCCTTTTTTCAGATATACGTCTGGCACACGCAAACGAAAAAGAACAAGCTCCCAGCCAAAGTTAACATGACACTTCACGGCCATACAAATATATGGGATCTGTACCAGCAAATAATATAATGATAATCTGTAATATTTCTTTTAGTATTAAAAAGAAACTTCTTCTGTGCCACACCTCTTTCGCTTTTTTTTACCTTTTATTCTTCCCGACTACACTGTACAAGGGAAAGTGTTTTTACTACGGAGGAAATCTGGATCAAAATTTGGGTGGAGTGGGGAAAGTGATGGGCAATGTTTCGCTGTAGCAGCTTACACTAATAAATGTTACCGGTGATAAAAAAATGGCTAACTTGCCATAAAATACCGGCTCACTAATCAACGCTTATAAAGTACCCAAAATATGTCATGACAAACCAATTTTGGTCAGTCAGTCAGTTTTAAGCACATTCTCGATTCTTGGTGACCGTTTTTTGGGGGATTTTTCTCAGTTTCATTTGATTATCATGATGATGATGAAAAACCTCGAATGAAGTTGAAAGAAAGCTGACCCATAGTATAATGTAACCCTTTATGAAATGTCAGTAACGCATAATATGTGTATGTGTATGTGATAGCGTATATTTGTGGACGCGGAGAAAGCGGCAACTTGATGTCCATTTACTTCAATAGTCATACATGAGACAGTGATGGAGAACCATAACTATAGCTAGACCGTTTCAAATCCTGAACTTTCTTCATTGTTAGCTGATGAATTATTTATAATGATGTGGGCTACGGAATAAAAATGAATGTGGGAAAATGAGTGCAATTTAGATGCATGAACGTAACGAAACGTTAGCGATAAATGTAAGCAACGAAGCATGAGAAAAAGCTTTTGGATTAGGACTAGGTCGCGTGTATCATCGAAACATTTAGCTTTTAACTGACCTGGATCTGTCTGTAAATATATGGATTATTTAACTGGTGCATGTGCGGCTGAGTCAAAGATGGTCATTTCTAATTAGTAATGAGTTTCGTCAAGTTTTGTATGCCTAATTTTTCTCCAAAAAAGGGGACATATATTCGTAGGATTTGTAAAAATTGCACAGATTGTCAAGAAGAATCTTTCTTTATAAGTCACAAAGGCAAGCATGCGATAACTTATTTTGCGCACTAATTAAAGACAAGATGATTTAAACGAACTTGAGAATGAATAGAAATTCGGATTTATTTTTGTATTTGTCTAAAAAATTGATAAAAAAAGATTGTCTAATATTATAGCTATGAATGAGTGAGAGTACTTGTATAAAAAACAACCTCCAGAGTGCCTTTTTATGTAATCTTAACTAGTACTAGGGTTTGTTAAATGTACTTCAGTGTTTGGAAAAAATGAGTTTTTTATACCTGGCTGTCTACTATTTGTATAATTGTGAGCTGGATATATAACGTACTTAACAATCAAGCTATTAGCCGTTCGAAATTATGTAATGGTAAAAACTATAATCTCTGAATAATTATAATAGCCGAGTATTAGGATTGGCGTTGAGTTTTGTAGGTACGTAAGCAGCTTTAATTGGCTAGGTGTATACGTACAGATTGCAAGCTGGACTAAAAAACCGGATGTAATTCCATTTACCTATGTTTGTGATGAACCGAAGACGTTTTTTAGGGGAAGATGGTTAGAAATAGTTACATATTTAGCTAATGATTCGTTTAAGTTAAGTATTTTGTATAAGGATATTTTAAGGAAGTCATTTTGATGTGATTCAACATATTATGTACTTATATTTTATCTCGTTTTGAACTTATATATATCTAATATTGCAATATGATATTGTTTACTCTGAATGATAATTGATAATAGCAAGATAACTGTCTTAATAATGTAAATGTATATTATTCTTATCGTTAGCAGGGATCAGCGAGTAAACGGGATAAAGAGACTGTGTAATTGTCTAAACTGTCAATTATTTTGTAAACGTAACAACCCTGTAGCTAACCGTTTAGTCCCAGGTTACCCCAAACGCAATACAAAAAGGAATAAACCAAACTGTAACTGGTCAATTTGTTACCATGTTTAGTTGTAAGTTAACGAGCTACATTTCTATAACGTTTTTTGGATAAAAATATACAGTATATTTCTTCAAACATAAATGTGATTCTCGGGTTTGCTATAAATCATGTGTAAAGTATAAGGACACCAGAATATTATCCAACCATACAGAATAAAGTGTTGAAAACCAATTATACGTATTGCAGCAAGTTCCCTAAATCCTCATGCTAAGGGTCGAAAAGACATGGAAAATGCGGATACTCATGAAATGCAGTATTGATGGGGAGGAATGAAAAATAATACGAGAAATTATACCTGTCCTGTTGAAGTTATGTATTAATGGAATAAAAATTATGGGAACTGCCAACTAAAATGAAGCCCTGGAGTCCACTGCTCTTTAATTTGGCTCATACACCGGCATCCAAAATACAGCAGAAGCTGGACATGATAACTTTTACCACCAATTTTTAAAAAATACTTTATTGTTTTCAAGTATTGTTTGTACACAAACGCAAATCCAATATTCAAACGTTTTCCTAAGTACTAGTAAAAACTATAGATGAGTTCATTCACACAACTACTAGCTTAATGCAATATGTCACGGGTGCATGCAACATCACGATTGTTTAATATGTTTAATGTACAGTTAAGTCTACCTGGTAAGATACGAAGATATTATTATTTTTATATGCCTTAGTGGAAACTACAAAACCCTTCAACAAACTTACTGACTGACCGTGTTACTTGACCGTATTATCTACCACAAGGACAGCTTCCACTTCCTAGCAACATTCACTCATTTACAATAGAAAAAATACGAAAGAATATTTCACGATTTTCATTACAGATTCACTTGGAACTGGACTAAACACTGGTACATCCACCATACATCTCCGAAACAAGATGGTCAAGCATCTTCATCAGTCGTGTGGTCACTTGGTCACAAGTATGGAATGGTAAAAAAGTTGACATAATATACATATTTCATATTTTGTTTGTTCCTAGTTGGAGTGCATATTACGGCTACATACATTTTTTTTACTAAAAAACCTTTGTGACAAGCCCGCGATTATTGCATGCGTGATATTATTTAACTACTTGAAGATACACTTGGACCTTATTCTTGAAGACAGACTGGGATATATTAGCGCTCACCCCACTTCCAAAATACAAAAAGTGTCTAGAACTATTTGGTAAGTAGTTTAACGACGCTCGTCGTAACTTATAACTAAAATAGTAAGTTAATAACACGAAGAGTTGAGTTTTCTTCTTGAAAATACTTATGTCTAGCATAATTCATACGTTTAAAGATAAATAGCAGGCTGCAAATTACATAAAAAAAGTTGCAAGGATTTGTAGCGATGCGTCTCCCTTATAATTACTTGCGCGCATGCAAATACTTAGAGCAACAATACGCACAAATGCACATAAATACACGATATCGACACAGAATGACAATTTTTTCTCTTACATGTATCAGTTTCTAAAATTTACCAGATGTCTGCTATAATTATAGTAGTAGTAACAATAACGTAGATGAATAATTGTGTATCAGTACCAATAACGCTGGTTACGCTAATCACAGCTGATTTTTGAATTGCTCCAGAGCTTCTTACTGTGTGATCAGCGTTTAGTTGTTGTAGGTTTGAGAAACCTGCAAACAATTAAGTCTTGTGTATCAGGTCACTATTTTTAATTACATGTAACAATGTACTTATACTTATGTTGCAACGTTTATATAGCTATTACAATACATTATTGTAACAGACACTTTAGATCATTTTCCAAGTTGCATACACATACTGTTTTTCTGGCGTCTTAACCTTTTTAAAATAATTTTCAACTCTATTTTATCCATATACATAGTTTAGAAAATTGCTTTTGTTTATTGTGTTTGAATTTACTCATACTGATACGTATATATTCTAAGAAAACAAGTAATGTAAAATGTTAGCGCGAAAGTACATACTCAAAAATTTTAGTAGCTCAAAACCAATCAATGGAATGCTCCCGATGCTGTCCGTCGTAGTAGCCTACTTAGCATGCTTCATATCCATAGGAACTGGAGGCACATTCTGATCCCCTCCATGATGAGACATGTTCATTTGCTCAGACGCATGTTGCATGGGCTGTTCGTGAGGCATGTGAACGGGAGGGTAGCCATACGGAGAGCCAGGGGGAAAGGATCCCATTGACATATAGGGCCTGACCTGATGATAATGTCCCGCTTGCATTTGCAATGGATGATGCTGTGAATGCTGCATCTGAAGAGCACTAACAACTGGACCATGATGGGCCTGTGATAAGGAAAGTCCATGACCATACGTAGTGACAGGTGGAACAAAGTTTCCAGATGGATCGAATTCCGCATTATACATCATTTCTCCCCCTCCAACAGCATCCTTCTGATAATTGCTCAGATGATGCTGTTCTTCGCCGTTCTCAATCTGCCCGTTCGGCATCCCCACATTACCAGGAAATCCATGTTGTTGCGTTGATACACGGTGGTTCATTTGATTACCCATGTGTGGTTGATGTTGTTGAATCAGATTCGGACCTTGTCCTGTAGCAATCATAGGTCTACCATAGTTCATTGACACGTGGGGAGCAGGCGCGTCTCCTGCATTAATTGGTCTGTAGGTCACAACTGGTTCCATGGGTTGAGATACCATGGGTGCAGTAGTAGTGTAGATACTGGTGACTGGATATCCCAAACCGACAGGAGCAACAACTGCAGTAAAAGGTGTTGCGTAAGTGACAGGTTGAATAACGGCAACAGCAGTTACAGCAGGTAAAGGTGCAAATCCAGGCGGTGGGGCTAAACTACCCACAATTGATGGAGGTTGTTCGACATTTTCACCCTTGGCTTGTTGTCTAGCATCAAACTGAACCATCGGGACAACTGTACTGACAGGGATTATCGATTGAAAGCGCACAGGCATCCCTACTGGATTATGCCAAGGACCAGTTGGCGGTGGTGTTGGAGCAGGCATGTTGAATAATTGACCTTGATGATTTGGAAGCATCGGTCTTGGTCCCTGATCCGGCACATATGAAACATGATTTGTAGGTGGCCCATTATTACCCATGTACATATTACCCGACGAACCATAACTTGCTGGTGAAGCATTTTCGAACGATGGTGTTTCCACTTGGCGTTGGCCAAAGGCAAAAGTAACACCTTGATTCTTCTGTAGCATCGCCTGAATCTGTTCTCCATCAGAATTTGTATTTCCAATATCCCCGAAAAATATTACTTCTATATAACAGGGTACAAAAATCATTCAGTCAGTTTTACATATTTATATATATGAGAGCCTAATTTATGCTTAACATAGCAAAAAATAAAGTTTGTACCTTTCACGGGTTTTGCATCAGGCGGAGCCCCCATAACACCATTTCTATTAGCCTCCATTCCGGGTTGTTCAGTCTCAAAGTTCTTCAAAGAGTCTTCGCTTGGCAACTTAAACAGTTGCGTAGGATGAGGATGAAACTTTATGGGTGACAAATTTTCCGGCATAGCGTTTCCATTTGGCATATTATACGAAGCAACACCCCGATTGCCACCCGGTTCATTGAAAGTCATACTTCGCGAAGGATTGGAGACTGGGCGGCCCCACAAACCCTTTTCTGGGCTTGAATGCCTACTTGAGATTTTTGCTGGTTCTTGTCCATACTCTGTACCAACGTTGCCGACATTAACATTCTTCTGTGGCGGCCCATTTGGTAAAGGGTTAAGTTCATGCCGAATATCGTCAAACCCGTCGAACGGAATGGCCTGCAGAGGTTCATTTTCATCCATTTGTCTCCCACCATCATCTGGCTTGTTAACGTAAGTACAACTCCGAGCAAAATGTCCAATCCTATTGCACAATCTGCACTGACGATCTATTGGCGGATTTCCATCACGCACGTTCCTCGCAGTCATGTAATATTCCTGCAGATAAAAAGATGGTTTATAGTGTTGGTGCTTATTGCCATACTTTCACATTAGCTTCAATAAATTAACACTGTTAAATACTAACCGGAAAGTTAACTTCATTCCTCAAATGATCCGTAGAGTGGTGGAAAAAGGTTCGAAACTTTTGAAAAGTTCGTATGATATGCACACTCACTGAAAGTAAAGTAGAATAAACTTAGCTAACCAGATACTTTAATTTGGGAGGGATAGAATGCTATTCCGATTCAACAGCTTCCATCCAACCACTTACTTCTTCGAGACAATCCTAACCCTAAATTATGGGTTTTATCAAACGGATCTTCAATCGCAATGGCATCGGTGAACCAGGATTTGGCTGCTCGAGTAAGTGGAGCTGATTGACTTATTGTGATGACATGTTTTTCCAGGTCGAAAATTTCGACGTAATAGTTTATAAATGCAAGCCATAGTTGACTAACACTCTCCCGATTTTTTCTGTAACCGTCCCACACTTGAACCTAAAGTAAATTGCATTAAAAATTAGTAAGGCTCACTAAATAAATATGCTATCATGACAGACCAAATTCGAAAGGAAAACACAGGAGTGCATATTACTTACAACAGCTTTCAGATCATTTATGTACTTGACATGGTGATTATCACATTGAAGGTTTATTGAACCCTGTGATCCCGGAATTTCAATCTATGAATGATTAAATACAATTCTCATAATTAATTTCATTTAGTTTCAATAACGAGACCATGAAGAAGTACTTCGACTACACTATCTTACCTCCTGGAGAACTGGCAATACAGGAACAGAATGATTTTGCAGAAAGTGTATCAGCATGAGTATATAGCTGTACGATGATAAACTCCCTTTCGAGGCATCGCCAACATCACACAGTTTAACCAGCTTTTTGAGAAACAGTCCCAATTGCTACAACAAAATAAATCATATTGTAAGGACGAAAATTTTCAAAATTAAAATCTGCTTCTATAATAACCTGTATAATGTCTTCGAAAATACTCACCGCAACACGACTATCAAGATCTACGTACATCCGTAAAAGTTCGGTGTTGTAAAGGGAGAGTCGATTGTATAAACTAATATCCCCTTCCAATTTGGAGCCAATGTGCCGAAACTTTACTATTGGTACTTTAGCCGACGGTATAGACAAAATATCAGTCATTTTTCCGGACACCTTCAACGCTGTCACAATTTTCTCCAAGACATTTGGGACGTCCACCAGCTTGATTCCTCGTTGCTAAAAATACAATGAAGAATATTTCTTGCAACTCTAAAATTAAAATTAATGAGTAATGGACAAGCATTTTATAAATTAATGAATCTTACATCAGGTGGTACTACAATATCACTAAATGTCAAGCATATATCCACATCAGAAGAGTGCATCCCAAAGCCGTTAAATGTTGATCCAAACAGAGTTAGACAAATGGATGGAAATATGGGCTTCAGAATGACGTGGACTTCATTTGCAATCTTTGACCGTATGTTTACATCATGTTGGTCTAATGCTTCTCGATCTGCGGGGTTTTATAAATACAAGCACACAATAAATACCAATTTGGAATTCTAAATGAAATCAAATAACACACATGCCTGTAAAAGTAAGCCGCACTTACCATACACACTGAAAATGGCGTTATTTAGTCGACTCAAAGTTAACTGGCTGGGATATTCTACTGGTGAGAAGGGTGGTATAGTTTCCTCTGGACAGTTGCTCTTCAAGTGTCCCTCCACCCCACAAGATTTACAAATTACTGGAGGTGGCTATTTGAAAGAACATGTTGACAAGAAAAATTTAAAACCAAATCCATAAATAAGTAAGTAAAGTATTAGTAAATGTAAAAATATAAAGTTCCAATAATGAATCACCGATCCGTCAGTAAAGTTGTCTTGCTTGAAGTCATAGTAATACTCTCTTTTAAACAGCATGTTTTCAATTTTTTTCACATCGTCACTATGAACAAAATCCTGCATTTGTTTTCCAAAACAAATTTTTGCCATTCGGATTTCCTTTTCTGGTGATGGTGCATCCGATGATGCGTCCCAATCTTCAGCTTCAGCCCCGGTGCCACGACCCCCTTTTTGAAGCTGGCGGACCATCCTCTGCAAGGTCTCACTTGAAGTGGGTTTGCTGCTCTCCATAACAACTTTAAATATTTCAGTAGCATCCACAGTGGAATGATTGAATATACCACAATACAGCGGACCAGAAGCCCGTCGAGGTATGGCGAAGTATATATAGGCCAACTTGATTCGATCAATAATGTAATCACAAATTTTGTTGTTGGTGACGATTCTTGATAGGTTGGACTTTGGTATGATTGGGTCTGTACATTCGTAAAAAAAAATAGAAGGTCGTTACTCCTAAGTATTTACTAGTTTCAGTTATCAGTATAACTTGAGTAAACTTGAACTATTACCTTCAATGCACACCCGTCTATTCCATGGCTTTTCAGACTTTGGAATGGTCGTATCATCCCTCGAGATGGAAATTATGTGAGTCCTGTAGCAAAATTCTAAAGCATAGTAGCGTAAAAGGTCAACCCAAAGTTCACCGACAGATTCAGGATCTCCGCTACTGCAGGTCCAATTTTTCTTTGCTTCCTCAGCAGCTACACAAGAAAGACAAGTCCAACGCATTTCATTAAAATACCGCTAAACGTCAGATGAAATGTAAATTGACTAACAACAAGTGAAAGTTGTCAACACTTTTAAAATAAGATCTCACTTGCAAAGAGTCGCTCACTTTTAACCCGAGGCAGCAGATGTAAATTCGGTAGAATCTGCTTCTTTCGAATTAAAAAGTGAAGAACCATTATGGTGTAGCAGTGTGGAGGAAGGAATCCCTTCTCCGGATCGTCAATATCACATAGCTAAAATTATCAAAATTATAAATTAGTGGTTTTGTTGTTTATAGATACATTTTTCGTACCAACATGTAAAATGATTAGTGATTACTTTAGCCCAGTATCTGAAACAGGTAACCAGCTGCTTCACTCTTTCATCCATTTGATCATACTCTGAAAACAGTTGAGCGGCTTGAACTGCTGAGCTATTATTGTAATGCACAATGCACGAAGCTCTACTTATTTCCTCTTCGAAATGAATTGAGATGCATTTGGTGGTACAGGCTTCCTTTACCGTGTTTACACTAAAAAGCATTCATCAAAAACCCATTCATTCATACTTGCAATCCTTAAATAAATACATCTTTATACAGTAATCAACATTAAACTGCCAAGCAGCCATTTGCACAGTAAAATGATCGTACCGGATATGAGGCAATTCCTTGATTACTGCTGCTAGCTTTGAAGAGATTTCCATAAACTCTGCAGGATTAGCAGCCACCGGTGTCTTTGGGAAGGTAGGTTGATCACTACCCGATTCTGGAGATAAGGGAGATAACGGAGATAAGGGAACCATTTCCACACAAACATTAACGTTGATGTTCACATTGCTATCCCGAAGGCCAAATCCCGGCAAGGAAGAACCAAAAAGTGTTGCTTCACAATCTGAAGCAATATTTCAGTTGCATAATTAAAAAACTATCAATTTCGACTCCTGTAATATCAGAACTGTAAATACTCAACAATGTAATAATGTTTAGATAATTCAAGATGTTACATACCCAATCCTAAGTTTGAGTCCTTTAAGGCTTCATTAATTCGACGTACAATATCCATACGCTGCTTCTTCTCAGTGTTGTTTATACCATGGAGTTTGCTTGTCTTGATGATGAGGTCAGTCAAAAATGCCATGTGCTCTGGAGAGTGCTCGGTCGGTATCAAAGAAGCAGTTCTTTCAACATTAAACATCTACAAAAATCATAATAAAAAATATATTCATATTAAATGTAAACGGTAAAATTAAAATCTATACATCCCTAAAATATTTATTAAACACGCGTCACGCGTAAATACAGCACAACCGCATTGTTTATTCTTACCTTTTCTGTGCTGTAATGCCGGTCTTGCAAGATGTGATTAATGGTGGCATAAATATTATCCATGTGGTAGTTGCAGCACATGCAGTAGAACTTGGCCCGAGGGAATTTTGGGCTTTTCTAAAGGACGAAAAATTTGGTTAGAAAATTCACATGAGAC
The DNA here is from genome assembly GCA_034696885.1 of Lepidocyrtus paradoxus. NCBI lineage: Eukaryota > Metazoa > Arthropoda > Collembola > Entomobryomorpha > Entomobryidae > Lepidocyrtus > Lepidocyrtus paradoxus. The sequence continues at coordinate 14,469 of JAQGAH010000419.1, read as the reverse complement.
ATTTGACAGATAATATTGTAGAGTTAAATATTACTACTGAACAAACCTTAGCCAACTCGTATACACAATGCTTCTTCAATAACGCCAAATATTTGGGATTAGGAAGGTTGCCGTTATCATAAAATTCATCAATGTTCTCCTTGATGTCTATTGGACACTCTGACTTTCTTGCTAGCTGCCGAACCGCTGGGTCAACAGGATCCTTTTTGGCCATGTCTTCGTTGAAGCGAGGAGGCTGCTCGTAAGAGCCAGAGCCAGGTTTACGAGATGGATTAAAGCGATCGTTGAACGGGTTAGAGTTTACTGGATGCCCTGCTTTAGGATGCCCTAAGATAGGTCCACCCATAGCTATAGGTCGTCCTGGCCCAGGCATCAATCTTCCTTTGGGAATATGAGGTGTACTCATGTGAGGTCCAGGATGGGGCTCCGGCTCCCTACCTTCCATATCACGTCCAGCGACACCGAATCGCCTAGGCCCATTGGGGAAATCCCGCCCTCCACGTCCTCGTCCCTTATCTAAGGATTGAAAGGGCCGACCAAATCGATCTCTTGGCACTAGATCCCCAAATGGAAAGGGTGGAACTGGAACAGAGCTACGCTGGTTCTCCTTCTCGTCTAGCTTCCCTGTAACTATTAATAACTCAATCGTTTAATCCGATAATTAAAAAGCTATAAAATGTAATGACTGAAGACAATACCAACCTTTCATCTCGGGCGGATTGGGCACCCATTTCTTGTTCTCTTCACCTTTCCTTATCGGAGGGATCTTCAGTAAACTCTGTAGCTGTGCCCCTATCATCTTCGCTGCGACTTTATTGTCGCTAGGATTAGCAGCCATTTTTACGGATTTCTTTAAACCACGTGGCTTTAAACTATAATTAAATCATACTAACTAAACCCAATTCTACTCGACACCTCAGTCCAACTCAGATCTGTCTCAATCAGTCAGCCAGTCAAGAAAAATAAAAATCTACCTTAAAACAGTGCCAATAATTAGCACTAGCTAAATTGATAATAGTTAACACCCCAAAGATATACTAACCACCCACAACTATCGAAAAGTCTCACGATAAATTTCAAGATCTCAAGTTCTATCTACAATCTAAAAAGGTTCGAAAAACATCTCATCCAAATGACTCAATAGTTGATAGTTAGCAAGTAAAATCCTATCTGATCCCAAAGATGCCAACCAGTCATTATCGTTAGAATAATTAAAAGTGGTATATTCAACCTTCCCTTTACAATCAACAATTGACAATGGTCGGAAAGATGACAACCGAACAAAATCTACTTTGACCAGCCGAGAGATTCCTCCTCCCGTCAACTTTCCCAATAATTAAATCACCCAATGGTTTCCAACATTAGCCAAATAACTTCCTTCCCCATCCGTCTCCCACAAAACTGTCAATTTAGTTCACGATTAATTTAGACAATTAGCTTTTATAAAGTCAAATCATTACAATCCCCAAGTCAAGTCACTTCCTGAGCTTTAGATCAGGCCAGGCAGGACACCGTCACATCTTCCTCACAATTGCCGTGGTGATGGGAGCTTAATACAGGGAAGGGTAATAGCTGCAAAGTAAGGATAGAAGAGTTAGGCAAATTCATACTTCGTACCTTTCTCCTTCTTGTTTGCTACAACTTGAATAGGCTATATGCTTAATGCCGATAAGGGACCCTTCACATATTATGTCATCAGCTATGTAAATGACCTTTACCAAAGTAAATCAGCGGTATACAGTTTTTCCATTGGGAAATGTCTGTGTTTTCATGAAACTACTTTGAATTTTGAAGATGAGCTTTTTACATCTAAAGATTACGTAATATGTGAAAAGTTTCATAGGGTCCCCCTTTAAACTGATGAAAGAGCCCATATCAGCTTATGGATATACGGTAGTGATATGGATGCTAAAGCTTTGTGTGCATTACCCTATTGGAGCTTGCTTGTTGCATGGACTATGTGAAAAAAAAACTATGGACTATGCATAGCGTCCCAAAAATGCATGGAATATTTAACTAAGATAGTTTTAGATGACGATAAAGCTGCTGTGGAATGTGTATTAGGTTAAATGACGTTATGTTAATGCATTAATTGATGATGCATTATCGGATGCATTAGTGGCTAACCATTCTCAAACGCAATTGCATTTCATATCATATCATGACTTGCAGTACATGTTTTAAAAGATGGTGATTTAATTTTCGTAATTTTAAGGTACCTCAATGCTTAAGTAGTTGATGGGGGAAGAAGCTCCATGATGACATCCGGGGCGATGCGATATATGGGTCTATTGCATCCTTACCGATTCAAAAATGTGTAACATTTTAAAGTGATGAGCTAAATAACCAATCAAATACGCTCTACTACTTATCACAGCACCCATTCATATTTTGTAATTTGAAGCCATGTTGTTTCCTTAATGAACGGCTATTGGACATTGAATGAGCTTAAAGTCATGGTTAAATTGATACTTAACTACATTGAATTAAGAGAATAACGGAGAGTTTAAATGTTTAAACTTTTGTATTAAATGTTTATGAAGATGATTGATTTGTTTATTTTTCATATTGATGACATAAGGGCTTCAATTTTCTTGCTTTACAATTAAACTTAAAACAGGTTCAAAACGACTTGTTGACTTGTTGACACAGTTAAATCTTGTGTGTAACGTAAATATATGTATAGCATCCTTCATAATGTAACATTCAAAATAATTTGCTACACGTTCAGAGCATTTTTACTGAATGTGCGATGTACATAAATATAAATAAGCTGGTCTGTAAATTCATATAGTGATCTACATCCGAACTCATCTCTATTTTCATTGAATAATATATATCTGAATTATGTTTAAAAACGCTATAAATTGTAGATGCATTTCTGCAGTGATCAAGGAATTGCCTAGTATGTAAAATAATAATTATGTCGTTATCCCACCGGGATTTCAACGGTTGTAAGTTGTAATATAATTTCTACGACTTCATAGTAAGAATTAGTTAAACAGAATCTATCGTTGTTCTATAGCTTATATCTATGGCCCAGATGACATTGTCGCTACTCATCGTGCGAGTTGCGTGATTAGTGCAGCACACATTTCGAAAAACTCCATGGTGTGATGTCCGCCACCAGCGTTTCCAGGAGTTGGGAGCACCTCCACACCTGATGGCATTTTAAAAGAAATTGCCGAACTTTTCAATCATATCATAATTTAAGTAGTTAGTGTTGGGAATAAAAATAACTAGTTGTCACTTACTGGAGCTGGAGCCCTCCTGCTCCTCGCAGCTTAAACTCTTGAAATCTAAGAGATAACTCTTGTAGTCAACTTGATAAAGCTGAAGTGACATTTTGGCCGTTTTTCCGGCCTGAGCGTTGCGCCTTCGAACGCGGACATGATAGGGATTCACGATTTTCCATTCCTTTAAAATTCATAGAGAAATTGTATTATGACTTAAGTTTATCAGACGAGGTTTAATGGCGTCCAGTAAAATAAGTTGTACTTACAAAATCAAGCGATTTCATTGCACGGTATACTTCATTCATTATATCATGAGGCTTGCTCTGAGAACGAATCCCTAGGTGCCACTTGGCCCTTTTAACCCCGCTACTTTTGTGTCTGTCCATATTATTAGCACCGACGCTACTTATCACACGCTCCCGCAGCGCTGAAAATGAAATACAGTTGCGATTATTTGATACAGACTTATGACTTTTTCATTTAGTTTAATCTTAAATAAAAAGTTTGCCAGTAGAAAGTCTTACGAGCAATTCTTTCTGGATGTGGTCGGACAGGGCTATGGGTTCCATCGGCTGGAAAAGCTGATGGAGGGGGGCTACTGGCCACATAGAAATCTTTCAGTTCTGCCTTGGCAGCCTCATCGGCAATCCGACGATTATCGATTATCAAATGATAGGCAATTCCCAACTGGTCATGGGGATCCCCGCTAAGCACAGAACTGTGAACTTCTAGATCTTTCACTCCAAATTTCTGGAAAACATTTTTTTAAATTACAGACAATAATCGTCTGCTGGCCAACATTTGCTGAAATTTTATTTAAATCTTATAACAGCTGCAATGCCACATGCCACATGCAACTTACTTCGCAAACCTCATTTACTGCATCCGGATCAATGACTGAGGTATCCTGATCAACAGGAGACGGGAATAGATATCCTGGCAGATCCTTTTGAAACCATTCATGTTTCCTTTGGTTTAAAACATAAAAAATAACTCATGTTATCTAATTCAAGATTGTCGTCTGAGGATCAATTAGGTAAAAGAACTGATCATTTAAAAATGACACATACTTGATATCTTCAATTGTAGCTCTCTTCATAGGATCCACCTGGAGCATATGGCATAGCATACCAACAACGCTCTTGTTCAAGTAATCAGGAACAGGAAACACTCCAGCTATACAAAACAAGCAAGCAAACTAATTAATTCAAAATGCTCCTTATTAGCTAAGAGTCAAAATTTTCATTACTAATTAATTGCATACATTTTATTTTCCTAAATAGCGTTGGAACATGCTCATCATCAAAGGGCAGTGTTCCACAAAGTAAGGCATATAAAATGACACCACACGACCAAATATCCACCTCAGGACCTGCATACAACTTTCCCGAGATTACTTCAGGTGCAGCATAATTCGGCGAGCCACAGCTTGTCCGCAGAAAATCCCCATCCATCATCATGTTTGACAAGCCTGCGTCACACAAATGCATAATTAACCAAATGCCTTTGCAAAATCTAGTTATAATCATGCAAGCAAATAAATTTCTCCGTAGCCTACCGAAGTCAGCAATCTTAACGTGGAGATTATGATCCAATAGAAGATTTTCCGGTTTTAAATCTCTGTGCACGATCATATGTCGGTGACAATAGTCAACCCCGGATATGATCTGTTGGAAGAATCTTCGAGCCTCGTGTTCCTTCAGCTAAACCAAATTTTAAAAAATGTAAACACATTATTAATTACTCATCATATGAAAGTGAATAACCTTTCTCATTTTACTTATTAAAAACTAGTTTAGTACCTTGCCATGCTTGACAATGTAATCGAACAGCTCCCCTCCAGAGACATATTCCATGATCATGAAGATATCAGTTGGCGTACTGATAACTTGATACCTAGAGAAAACCAAAGAATGTAATGCCATTTTAACTTTTATACCTGACATATATTCAAACAGCCACCAGCTTTACTTGACTAGGTGACTATTGACTTAACTGAATGGAAATGAAACATAAGGAATTTATGACATGAGTAGCAAAAATCCCCTATGAATTATAACCATATCCTCAAAGACGAATGGAACTGAATAGTTGTTGATAAGCAAACTGTTTTCAAAGCCTCATACCCCATAAAAGACATTAAATTGTTATGATCTAATGGCAACAAGCAAATATTTTTATCTACATATAGGAAACTCTTGGATCTCACTCAGATGACTCATTCAGAACCCAGCTTGCATTCCATCATCGTCGACTAAGATTTTGATAAAAAGTGAAACAAGCTTAGTGACCTAAATTATGTACTTTGTACTAAAAAGATGGATAGCTGATAAGAAAATATTGCAATTTTTATAAGACAGTCTAGGCTTCAAGGGCGCAGTTACAAATGATAATAATGATTATTTTAATTGCTAATGGCATGTGACAAAGAAAAAAAGATAAGATAAAAAGGGAGAAAAATTTTAAAAAGAGTTCTAAAGCTGTCTGCAAATAGGAATATGTCTTCTAAAGAGTCTGAAGCTTTTCCAACTATCTTTCGGTATTTATGTAGAACATGTCCATGGGATTATATATATCGGTGTAGGACTGAACATTTTCATACTGCATTCAAAATTAAATAGAAAAAGTCTCAAAATTCTACAACTTGTAAAAATTAATCGGATTAAAAAAGGAATTTTTCTTGGAAGCAAAATGGTCATAGCTAAATTGCAAACACAGGAACTAAACAAATGGGCATCAGTACTAAACACATTAGCTGCAATAAAATTGATGTTTTTTGAATGTTGATGATGAAGGACGACACAAGCTTAGCTAAAAGCAAACAAAGTTTGCCGACTTTTCCACATATACTACAATGGAAACTTACAGTTTTATAATGTGCGGATGACGAAACAATTTGAGATTCTGAATCTCGCGACGAATCTTCCCAACCACGTCCAAGCTCTTAATCTTCTGCCGATTAAGGATCTTCACAGCGACCTTATGACGAGTAAGCTGATGCTCTCCAACTGAAATTTAAAGGGAGGTTGTTATTGTTAGCAAACTGCTGACAGATTAGTTACGAACATGGAATATGAACATCGAACAGTGTCCCCCACTCTTACTTTTAACTTTTCCAAAAGTTCCAACTCCAAGAGTTTCGCCCAGGACATAATGGCCAATTTTTACGATGGGGTGTGCCGCACCCACAGCAAGGGGAGGAACGGTCACCGGCCCAGTCCCATTTTTCGGAGCATTCCCATTCACACCATCTAGTGCATGTTTGGAGGGTGGCGTCGTCCCTTGGAGAGCTGCTGAGTCTCCAGTCCCATCCATTATTTTCCCTTGTGGTGGCAATGACCTGTCTGCCATCTTAGAATTGTTATCACTATAGAAAAATTACAATACATTTTAGTATTTACTTCCATGAAACCCCGTTTGTTTCTCCGCAGCAGTCTATCACTATCACTTTGCTTATCCAATCCGCTTTCAAATGAAAAGAGTTTGAAATAAAAATCCCAGTTTATGCCCGACTAATCCCAAAGATAATGTAATTATTAACTTAAGCACCTGCAACGCAGTCCTCGCACGGAACAGACAACACCCAAAACAATCGACAATGCCTAGCGAGACAATAATAGTCAACACTTTTGTTACTCAACACTACACATGAGATAGAATGAGATTTGGCAAAATGTGCTATGGACTAAGAGATTGACGAGTGATGCTTTTAATGTCCTTAGCTAATATGTAGTTTTTTATTGATCCCCTCATTGATAATAATATAACATTAAACTAGGAAGATGGATGGGATGAGCATTTTACGATCTCATAGAAAATCTCAACACATTTAGATTGAGCAACATAAAATGAACATACACAAGTATAGATATGTGCAAGTCAAACAACATCCATATTCATGAACATGATCATGATTCGTAATCTTAAACTTTCCTCTTTAGCTTGATACTGGATATGGTCTGCATGAGAGCCGCATAATTAATATAATTACCGCAACTATTTACAAAATCAGCGGAATTTCTCCTACACGCTGCAACTCTTTTACGGAGGGCTAGTCTACGCTAACAAAATGAAATCTTTCGCGAGTCTTTGTGAATCCAATGTATTTTATGAGTGGCTAGAAAATCTCGTTTGGCCAAGTATTTACTTTGTTCAAAATACAAAACATACTTACTATTCAATACTGAAATACTGAAATCATTATTATATAATTAATTTTAAAAATTATTTTGTCCAGCCTCGGATTTCTTTACCTAACTTGCCTAGACATGATCATTGATCATGCTGTCCTGACTGACAACTACGGAACAATAAGTCTTTACTAAATGTCCTTCTACTAATACAGAATTATATAACTTTACATCATATTTAATGAACGCTGTTTATTTGATTATGAAAGTATGTTGGAAAAATTACCAGCCATCTTCACTTACTTATTAGTGCATTACGACATCCCAAAGAGAAACGGTTGAGGTTGCCCACTCACAACACAATTACTTAAATCTGCACAAAACTTGTAACCAGGGAAAAGGTTCATGCGCTGGGATTTTATTGAACTTTCTTTAAAAATAACTTTAAAAGCTTTCGGTAAATATGCGAATGACTAGACTAGTTTTTATGTATGGCCCAATACACAATATGAATGCTGACTGGGAATATACTTAGCTTTTCGTTGCACAGTAACTTCTATAATAATAATCCAGATATATATGGGATATATTTTATTTAATTTTAATGTTCTCTAAAACAGAGATGAAATCCACTATCCCGAAGTAATTAAATTCGTCAACACTAGCTCCATGAACAGCAACACTTCTATAGGTACTGCCCTCCCCACACATGTAACTGCAACACCGCTGCTGTGACTATGGATCACAATCAATTCGCTTCGATTATCTCCGTCGCTTATCACCTGGATAAGCTGACGTAACTAAGGTATGAAAAAAAAACATGGAGCTCGTCAAAACAAAAACAGTTTTTATGCCTTTTCATCATCCCATCTCATCATCATCATCATCCTTATCAACACATGTTTCCCTTTTTATTTCTCTGGGCTTTCCTCAAAACCCCATTCATTCTCCCCATTTGGATGGGGTTTCAGAACAGAGCTTTTGTACATTTGGGTCTGGTGTTTACTCACACATAAAGTGAGAGCTTCAAATCCAATATAACCAGTTTAACATTGCCAATGACAAAGATATCAGCCTAAATGCGTAGTTCTTCCTATTGTTGTTGGGGATTTAGAGGATTCTCATCATATCTATGCTGTATTCAGAGAGGATTTTCATGCGTGTGGTCTCTACTTTCATGTATAGGAATGTGAAGAGTCGCATAGTGTAGTGTAGTGACGAAACGGTAGTCTCGTAACGTAACCAAAATCTATGAAACGGTGTATGAGGAAAGACCAGAAAAAAAGGACTATGAATGAGAATACAGCGTGGTGGAACTTGCAATGTTACGTAAGAAAGATTGAGCATGTTAGCCAAGGAGAAAGAGAGAAAAGAAAGTTGGGAAGGAAACGGAAAGTTTCGTGAAGAGAAGATGTTGGGGCAATCTGAGCCATTTCTGACTTTCTTCATGAGTTGGACCAAGGGGGTGTTGTTTGCATTTCTTTGTTTGGAAAATAAGCTTCCAATTGCATTCATGATTTGATGTGTGTCAAGCATGTTTTGGTCCAGATAAATTACATAAAAATATCTCCGGTTATATTAATCTAGCGGTTATTGCTCATATAACTTGCTAGTATTGCTACATAAGTAGATAATGTTGGATGTGACAAATTTGTTGTTTAGTCAAGTGACACAACTTGCTAAACAAAAGATGATATTTATGAGCTGCAGAAATGACTATGTAGTTTGATCAAACGTTAATGTGTGGTTATGTAACCAACATTAAAAAGGCAGAATCCTCGGCGCCATAAGAATGGAGACAGATGAGTAGTTTCATATTTGTCAGCCAGTAAAACATCCTAATATTCGTAATTATACAAATTATAAAAATTGACATAATTGCACAACGACGCCTTTTCGGGACCCATAAATAGAAAATAATAAAATTTGATACTTCATTACTTTTCTTAATCATTGGAAAAAATGTATCGTGATAGCCTAGTCATCATATGTAAATTTTTATGGCAGCAAATAGCATACACCTACATTCAAAGAATCTGTAAGAGCGAAACTTTTGCATAAACCCAGCTTATCGCTGTCATAAAGTATGAACTTTTATAAATGACTCTAGTAAAGTAGAACTAAACATTGAAGTACCCTAATTATCTTTAGCATATACTCAAAAATTGTCTACATCCACAATTGCAAAGTCTCGAAACACTAATCAATCAGTTTACAGATTCTTATGATACAAATATAGTATTCACAAACATTCCTAAAGTGAAACTGGGTCAAAAGTCATTTGTTTCTTGCTAACTCAACCTCACGTATAATTGCCACATCATCGCAAATTGGGAAGTGAGAGTCGGAAAACAAAGAATTCCGATAGAAAAATTCGTAGAAACCATCAATTCGTCTGAGCTACTCAATCCTTAATCGACTTACATACTTAAATATTTTTACGTAACTGGGCGTGGCCATCAGGATGCTGGCTAAATTTTCCTCTTAGCCGTACTCAAAGAATTGCAAAAAAATGTTAACAAGAAATCAACGTTCTGAGATTGTATATGAAATGACATAAAAGGCAATTTAAAGCACACCCATTTGACTACGCTGCTTCTTAACTATCCGTTGCAACTTGCAAGCTTAACTCATGATGATAAAAACCGCATACTTGAAAGAAGAAGAAAAAGTACTTAATGTGCATATCACCATCACGTGTTAATTCACCGATTTACCCAGAGGAACAAGTAAACATTTTTTTATTATCTTCCTTCCTGACAAACAAAATGGTCTTTAAAGCTATGTCGTATTTAGTACTGCTCTGGGGTTTTAAATTATGTTTTTTTGTCTCTCTTTTAATCTGCTTGTCGTGACAAATCCAGGTTATAGAATGAGTTAAAAGCGCTTTTCTAATTTTTCAATGACTTTACTACACAAGGTATGACAAGGTTAACTACTACGACGATCATGTGTTAGGTCAACCAAATATTTCAAACGCCACCGTTCCCCAAAACTACTCTCTTTCAGCTTATTTACTTATCTTACCACCGAGAAATACATCCAAATTACAGGCATGCAGTGGCAACTTGTTTTTTTGCTTCATGCGATTATAACTTTAACCAAAGGGGCAGCTACGAAAATTAATCATGTATTTAAGTATTTCCATTTAATTTGTTGTTGATAACAAATCTGATATTTTTTTGTCAATGTTTTTCAATTTTCTACGACTTTGCAGGTGGTTGTTTTCCGCAATCATGAACAAATGCGCACTAACTAATACCCACAAAATCGTATGCTACAAGGACTCCAATGGTCATCATGTCATAACTAAATCTAAATTAAAGAAAGGGCCTCCGCAAAAATGGAAAGAAGGGGCAATGGCCATGTGTCTAGATAAAGTAAAATTGAGTGCAAGTGCATGTCAAAATGCTTTATTGGTAAATCGAGCTTCTAATTGCAGCCATATTTCTTATATTACTTCATTCTGTCATTGCCTCTAATTAAGTTGACTTTTTTGCACTTTCACAATTTACTACTGCACTACCTATACAAATGATGGAGTTAATCTGTGTGTTGGGCTTTATTGTCACATTCCCATCGTTAAGACGCATGCTTAATTGTCTTTGTCAGAGCGGAATTTGTTAAAAGCCGAGTGCATGAAAAGGAGCACGTTTTTAATCCCAATGACATAATGACACGTGTTAATAGGGATTTCCGTTTCCATTATTACATGACACAAGCACACGTCCCTATCCCTGATTTTGTGCATGCCAATATGAACTTAATCTTAAGAATTGCAATGGCGTGTTTGTAACGAATATTTTTTCTTCAGAATCATAAAGGTCGTACTATGTAAATCATAATATCTATCAGCTTTATTACAGTTTAGCAGCGTAACAGACCAGCGTTCAGTTAAATCATATATTTAGGGATTTGACAATAAACTGCCCTTTTGAAACGGACTTTTAACGATGTACTTATAATGTAACAGGATATACTATGGGGGACATGAAATATAAATACCAATTTGTATAACAGCCCCTTTTATTTACCTACATCTTCTATGTAGGTATATAGTTTTCTCTTTCCTGGGAGAAAAATCGTGGCTGGATGCCTGGCTGGTCACTTTTCTTCCAGAGTCGAAGGAAAGATGTAGGTCGGCTTTAAAGTTTTACAAGCTTTTATTGTAGTTACATATTTAATCGAAGCTGCACAAGAAAATATATGGTTGCCAGCTCCAAAGTCTTTGCATATTTATTTCGGTTAAATCATTTTTATAAACATATCAACATACTAACTAGTAAGTAACTGGAGTAGTATTTCGGGTAAAAAAATACTTCAGTGTCAACAAACCCCATTTACGTTAAACATGCCATGATGACATGTACCATTCATATGCATTATGTAATGTTTTATCAGGCAAGTAAATTTTCATTCCTAAATGGTATTGTGGAGTCGGAATCGGAATTGGTTTTTGCTTGGGTCATCAAAAAACAAATGTCATATCATTATTATTCCAGCAGCTGTAACAATCATGTGGATTGTTTCCTTTTGCTTATCTTTTAAAATGTATGTTGCCTTATAACGAACAAATTTATATTTCAACAACTTATATAACGACCAACGACCCTCGACCCTCGCTAAAAACACAATGGGTTGTATTGTGCAGGTGCAACCTCCAAGAATTTTTATATAATGAATGACTTGTTCTGAGTTTAATGGCTGTTTTATAATGTCTCAAAGTGCCCCGAAATATTCCTAGGATCACTCACTAGCCTAATTAAGGTTTACTAACTTCATTTTCTGATGAATCGTCACTAATAACTATTAATTGGGGATGATGATCGAATTACCAGAATTTTATGATATGGAAGTGAATGAATGCTAGTGACCTCAATTTTTTCAACAGGTGAATGACAGGTGACAAATTTATGAACTTTGTAGTTATGGAATGGTGGTGCACTATGAATCATTTAAATAAGGAGATGCGTACATACCCCTCTCCCCGTTTCTTTGTAATGCGGAGGCTTTGTCGAAAACAGGAAACAAGGTCGCCGCCATTAGAAGAAGGAGGAGGAAAAGATGGTGAAAGGGTATATCGCCTGTGGTCCTGGAAGTTTCGGTAGACCCGGTCCCGGTCCTCCGGCTTCCTTCTCCACCACGCATTTTGGCCAGTCCAAATGCTATTGTTGTTGATGACCTGCACTTGGGTAGTCATTTTGACGGTATCCGAAATTATCCTTTGTTAGAAAAAAATGTCACGAATGAATATGACTACTTATTTATCGAGATCATTATATTACAGTAACATTGGCTATTTATGCATAGTATCAATATCATCTATTGAAAAGAACCACCAGAAATTATATTTAGGTATTTTTATTTTCATAAAAAAAATTGAACTCTGCTTACGGTTTAGGCAAAACTGCAAGGAACTGGAACTTATGAACAGTTGGACGCTTACAAACTTCTACAATGGATTAGCTCACCGCACTATAACTAATGTCATATGTGTCGCTGCTAGGAAACCATATTGGTAGATTTGAAATTCTATCGCTCAAACTTGACAAGGAAATAAACTTAATTTCCTACCTTGCTGGCATGTCCTAAAAAGGAGTAATTAGTGATTAGCTAGTGCTTTAATCTCCGTACTAATCTCAATGATTTCTTTCTTTCTTAACCTTAACTACACTGCTTACTCTTAATTGTTAGTTATAATAAACTTTCTCCAAAGAAGGGCAGCATGCCCATGCACTGACTCAAGAGCCACAAAATTTAACAAAATTATTAGTTAAGCTATTTAACTAAGCTCTTGTCTTTGTATGTTCTCACAACGCCCCGAAGAACCCCTTTTTATACGAAGCTATATCCCTGTCCGGCAAGGGATGGGATGCTAGAGAAGTGGATGCTGGTGCTCCAAAAAATCTGCCTGTCCTGTGCAAAATGTCGAAGAAGACTGATGCTCAACCTCGAGTCACTACTTATTTCACTTCACTTGTCATGTTATTTAATAATTGCGATGAAACTGAGTAGAAGAGCTGTTACCACATAAACCTTATATGCTGAGCTGTGAGTGATATGATGACTGACTGAGTAATGATGGGAGTATGAGTGAGTATCAACCAACCATCATTCAAGAGCTAATCAACACTGAAGGATCGCAGGAGACATCATCGTTCACCCGTCCAATCTTTCTGTTTTACAATGAAATTTGGTAGAAGTTGGAACTTGGAAGAGTTACTTTTAAATGAAGACCTCGACTTCGACTCTCTCTGAAAAGTTTACCGTTTAAAATAGAAGGAAGGAAAGTATTGGCTATAGACAAATGAGGATGAAATGTCAAGGTAAATAAATCTTATGAGGCTACAAATTTACAAATTTACAAGCTATATGTATTTTATGATGGATGATAGGATGATCACTTCAAGTGTCAAGTGATTCACTTGTATGTGGAGTTTATAAAGATTATCAAATTATCAAAATTAGAACTGCAGTGGAAAAAAAAGTTTCTAATTTATACACCAGTTGTTTGCGAATAACAATAATTGCTTGTAAAAAATGTTTATTAGAAAGTCTGAAAAAATGAACTTACTAGCTATAATAAATTATCATTTCAGGTTCTAATCACTAATATGATGTACGAGGGCGTTTCAGATACTGATGTCCGCTCTAAATTTATTGATACTTTTTGCATAGTACAACTTTTGAAACAATTATGTTTCTATTTATACATTCTCTCACATATCTAACACACTTATTCCACCGGGGGACAAGATCCATGATGCCTTGGTATAAAAATGAGAGGGGTCGATGTTAACGCCTCGAATGTTTGACTTTTTCAGGTCTTCATCTGTACAAAAACTGTCTCACGCTTGTTGTCCTTTCATTAGGGAAACAAAAAATAGCCACATGAATAGAGTTTAAGGTTGGGAAGAAGCTGGCTGGCCAAGGGTCCGTCCAAGCGAAATTGACACACACCATATTTTCAAGTTTACTTAAACCTAAATGTATATATATCGCTATATTACACCAGTTAAGCCATATTCCAATATATTTTTTCTATAAAATCGCCCTATGCGCTCAAGAGTAATACCATTATGAAAGTTAACTGACTTAGGCCA